>WAAB01019988.1:92220-107682 GCA_013389865.1 Piaya cayana | reverse complement strand
GGAAGGGAGAGGAAGGGAGAGGAAGGGAGAGAGAAAGAGAATATCAGATACAAAGGAGGACCCCCAGGTGGAGGGACTAGGAGGCCGTGCCCCGTGGAATCCTCTGCTGGAGCAGTTTGTAGAGAATTGCAGCATGCAGAAAAGCCTGATACTGGACAAGATTGTGGAGCACTTTGAGACAGGGGGAAGGATATCTTCCTTCTATATAATATATAATAGAATCTATGATTCTAAAATAAGCAAGGATAGGTGACAAGCAGTTAGGACCATTAGGATGCCCAAGCAGTCAGCAGCAGAGGCTCTCATTCACCACCTCTATTAAAGTCTTCTCTGTAAGAGGAAATGCCTCCTTCTACCTTCTGCTGGTAGAAGAGAACTTGTGACCTAAAAACAGAGGAAGATTATTCACTGAAGCACAGGAGTGTGTAATTAAACTAACAAAGCTATTCCATAGCACAGGACCCAGACAAAAACTTAGTGTGTCCAGCTTTTCACTCTGTCTTGGCATAGGAAAAGATTTACCTCAGGAAAAGAAGTATTACAGTAAGGAGAAAGGAGAGGACAGGGACTAACATTAAGGTAATGGTGAAGACAGGCTGTTTACCTTTCACTTCCAGCAATATGGGAAATGTCCTGCTAAACTCTCTCTGCTTTAATTTTGCATGGGAGAGCAAGGAATCCAGGTTTCATGACTGTTCCTACCAGGAAGCTGTATATATTTCAGGGAAGTCCTTGTTCTCTCGTTATCTGCCCGTGTTATCCCATCAGCATTTTAGCATCATACACTCTGATGCACTTTCTTTCTCTGCTGGTCACCTTTTTTGCTTATTCATTCCTCAAAACAACAGTATTCACAATACTACCTTGAAATGGTAATAAACTGATGAAAGGCAGCAGCCAGCACTAAGTCTTAACTAAACTCACTTCCTGTTCGAATAGTGTCCTTCTGACTTTATCTTGTCTTACTTTGACCCAGATTATTAATAAGGCTAGTTTAAATTTTTCCTCTCAATACTGAGATTTTATGCAAAACATGCACTGATTACATTTAATTTTGCCTGACCCTCATTCTCTTCAGAGATTCAGTTGCTGCACTGTCAAACTGATACTACCACCCAATGTTTCTTTTTCTGAAGAGAAAACAAATTGTGATCAGCTGTAGCTCCACACATTTCTCCTTAGAATTTGCTTTGTGTGCTTGGCATCTCAAACACCACACACAGAAATATGAAAGCTTTTGTGAAGTCTCACCACAGCTGTTTTCCAGTCCACCTCCTTTAGATACTGCAAAAATTGACGTGCATAACAAAATGTTATTTATTACATTAAAACAGAAAATACCAGCTCAACTAATCCTTAGGTTATTTGCTAATAATCAAATGCAAAAGCTTAAGGAAACTTGCCAAATTCCTTTTATTTCTTTTATTTCCAAAGAAAATCAAAACTCAGATGACCTTACTTGCTTATCACACTCCACAGAATTCTCAAGGGTGGTATTATTTATATTTTTGTAGATACACTAAACTAAAGGTTGTCAGCAAGTTCAGTTTCACACTTCAAGCTACCAGACTACTTCAGAGACAAGGTTTTTAGAAAGGTTTCTAAACCAAGCATCAAACGAATCAAGGATTTAGTCAATTAGTTTACTACACAGTTACTACGCAGTACTTTGTTACTCAAAAATCTTCTTCCTTCCCTTAAGACCCTTTGACGGAAAGCAGATGATTTCATTCACTGTGACTTGCAAAGAAACTCAATAAGGGCAGCATTCCAGACTGCCTTCCGGACGCGACATGACATCCTCATCACTCCAAGAGGAAACACACGCCAGTGTTGAAATTCCTACTGCAACATGTGCTCCCTTTTCACTTGGAAAAATCTCACAAGCAAAACAGCCTCAGCTGCTGTGTGATACCACGTGCCAAAACAGACAAAGTCTTCAACATCATTCAACCTCAAATAGGAGAAACTCTTTATACAACCATAAGTAGTAGCTTTAAGTAGCACAGTTTCTTAAAGTGATACTTATGTGAACAGCTACTGAACAGCCTTAAACTTCTTCTCTTCCCATCTTCTCCCATTAATGCTCTTTTTTATGAACATCAGCAATACCCATTCCCACTCTCCATACTGGTTATGGTTAAGGAAAAAACACTGCACTACAATCTCATTCTTACTATCTACAGGCAAAGTAGTAATATAGAATTTTGTATTCTGAAAGTGAATTATATGTTTACATCTTAAGTTAGTCTGGAGGGTACAAAATGGATAAAATTTATTATCTACTCCCTTTTGGAGGTTTACAATGCAAGCAGATTGGTGCAATGCCCTGGTTTTCCCCCAAGGATAATCTCACACAGCAAAGATCAAATGAGATGGAAAAGCTGCCTTATAGAGTAAGTATCAGCAAATTTCAGTGCACTAGAAACACCAAGTGGATTAGAACATAACCCTATAAAAAGGAGGTCTGGGTTTTAATCTCTGATCTGACAATGCCAGAGTACCTATCCTTGAACAATACAATTAGCCTTTGTGTTCTACCATCTGTAAAACAGGGATAAATACCATCCCACGGGACTGTTCTGAGGTTTAATTAATAATTACTCACAAAGGACTTAAATTTCCTCAGCTGTAAGGCACTTATTTATCTGTTAGTATCATCCATAATGTAGATACCTGTAACTTAAGGCCTTAGCAGTCAAATCTAGCTAATAAAGACAGACTATATTATGTAAAAATTGTGGTGACATTGCATACAAACACACAAAAGACTGTTCAAATTATTTAAATGAAACCTCAGACTCCATGGCAAAGGAGTCTATTTGACTTATCCACACAGGCAAAGTCCCCTTTCCAAATGCTGCAATAAAGCTAACAGGAATATTTTTGTATTAAGCACTGGACAGAATTTTAAGAGCTTTCAACACTCTTGACAAAGCTCTTGCCTAAAAATATTGTTGGTAAAGATCTGTAAATACAAGTTCAGAACTCAAAATATTTTTGCTTCTATAACATATAGGGCTCCACTACACCTCTGCAGAGCACACTGCTTTTGCTCCTCATTCAACTGTAAACAACTTGAACATCTAAAGTATTGTTTCTCCATAACTCAAAATGTGGGGCTAGCAGGGGAAATCCTGCCCAAAGCCAGTATATTGTGGATCCTTCACAGGATTCAGGTACTGTTCTCCTTATTTGCACAGATGAGTATACATACGCTATATGCATGCATTAGAAAATTCACTCCAAATGCACTGCAGCTAAAAACCTCAGTACAGAATGCTCTGTTTAATAAATTCCCCCAGTTCTGAAAATGTCTCTCAAGTTTCAGAAAACCAAATGAGAGTGTCA
The DNA here is from genome assembly GCA_013389865.1 of Piaya cayana. Classification (NCBI taxonomy): domain Eukaryota; kingdom Metazoa; phylum Chordata; class Aves; order Cuculiformes; family Coccyzidae; genus Piaya; species Piaya cayana. The sequence goes on along the minus strand of WAAB01019988.1, from coordinate 104,331 downwards.
AGACTAAAAAAAAATGCTGATCTTATAATTCAGTATTATATTTCAGGAGAAAGTGAACTACTTTCAGTTCAGCTTTTTTGTTGCAAGTATAGTCTGCCTTCAACACAAGAATACAACTAAAAATGTTAGCTGCGATCATCAGCAATCCATTCTTTCCCATGTGCATTTATAGTTAAATACTGCACCCTATCAATATGCAAACAACTGCTTTTCCACTTCAAGTCTCAAATACAAAAGAATGAAAGACTAGTTAATTTTAAAATTGCCTTTAAGAAATAAGTGAGAATCATCAAAATGGATAAGGATTCTTATTGATTTCACTCTGCTCTTGCACAGGAATATGATCATCAGAATACACCAAGACTAATCTCCTTTCTTAAAAGCAAGGCTGTAGAACTGCCTTTGGCAGAAGAGTAAGAGGAGATCCTGTCTCTGCAGCAGGCTGTGGATATAGGCATGGAAAGGACATACACACGTACTATATTTTCAGAGTAATCAGAGGCTTGAACAAATATCAGCAAATTGACTGTAACTTAGGTTTACTTCAGTCAATTACAATGTAACAATGAATAACCAAGAATAAAGTTGCACTGTTAGACAAGGCTTGCACAAATTTAGTACTGGTAAGAGACAACAATAGAAAACTAACAAACATGTTGTGGCTTACTCATTGTATCCCAGCTGGGATGGTATAGCCTGGAGAGGTGGTCAACTGAGTGGATAAACAAAGAGGTGGTTGGCCTCAGCAGCTTCACAGAAAAGAACTGGTGGTCCTGGCAGTCCTGGCAGCAAAGAGCAAGAACAGCAAGAGCCCTGGCAGGACATGGCATCCTAGGCACAGCTAAGAGGTTAAGTGAGCTGCCTTATCACCTTCTACTCAGCACATCAGACCACATCCAGAACAGCATCCAATTTTGGGATCTCTAATACAAGAAAGACTAACTGCAGTAAGTCCAGCAGAAGCCAGGAGACCACCAGGGCCTAAAGTGCATAGGACCAGGGCTCGTGTACCCTGGAGAAAGAGTGCTTTTAGGACACATTCAACAGCTGCTCCACTAGTACCTACAGTCATCCTATCAAGAACATAGACAAAGTTCTTCAAAGTGGTGCAAGGAGAGAAAATAAGAACTGAATGAAGACAGTCGTCTTTTTTTCTGTTCCCAGTTCTATTGTGCTGCCCTAAATAGAAGGAATAAGGCACGGCAGACAGGAGGGCAAGGAAGATGGGTTGGAAATGAAGGTGCTGTTTAGTCTCAGTCTAGCACTCAGAGTGGAGCAGAGCTGAGGTCCTTCTCCCCCATTTCCTACAGCATCTGCAGCAGAGAGAAAGACATCAGTAGACCCACCAGACAAACTGGCATCTGACTAGCAGGATGAAGTGAAAAGAAAGCTTCCTCCAGGGGCAGAGATGTATGTGAGAAACAGAAGGTTTGTGCTGTCTTCTATTTATGAAAGTTTTACACAATATTAAATGTACTAACTTTTAAGGCTTAAAAAAATGTAATCTGCAAAGGTCAATAAGCAATGCACAATTACAAACTATATAAAGGCCAGAGATTGTGTCATTGCTGAAAGTTGGTTGTCTTTCTGTAACCTTTAGAATGACTTTCTGTTTAACAGTGAGTAATCACAACCTTTCTCATAAAAAAGAAGTGAGATCAAATTCTTAATGCATTATGAAGAACATGACTGAGATCTCATCCCCTCGCACTGTTACAATATTTATGCAGGCCACAGGCAAGTGAGTACTTTCACATTATATTCTGATGTGTGAAGATAAAGACCAAATGGACATTTTCAAAGATAGTGTCAGCAGGGAGAAAAGCGGTGTTATTATGTATCTTCGTTTAGTTTTCAGTGGAAGCTTTATCTGCTTGTTTGGAAAAAAAACAAATACAGCCTTTTTCAGCTAATCTAACATTAAAACAAATGCCTACTATTTCCCTTTGTTAATTATACAAACCACAAAGCATTAATTTACATGATAATAAAACGTTGAAAAAGAAATCGGTTACAGATCATACACTGCATTACTTCAAAATGAGTAATTTTTTAGCACACTTGACAATTGCAAAAGCAACTACTTGAACTAAAACAGTAACACAAGGAAGAAATGACTGGCCTTGGACAACAGTACATGTGGTAACTATAAAAATGAAGGACTACAGATCATCTTAACTGGAGAGTTTGCTTTACAGAGAAAATGAGAGGCTGGAACGTGACTTAACACAGCTGAACTCTCTCCCCACTACCTCAGGAGCCTCAGAGCTATGTGCCTAAGCTATGTTATTGTCTAGCTCTCTCTAATCAATGCAAAATGTTAGACACCTCTAGAGGACAAGTCATACCATCCTAGGATATTTGTCTAAAGTAAGACAGATGAATCATTCCCCCAAAAGCACCTTATGCTCTCCAGCGGCTTCAGTAGGAGCCAAAACAACAGCTTAAATAGATACCTAGCTGCAGGCAGCCGAAGCAGGGTGAGATAAATCCTACCTCTAACAGCTAGACAACATATCACATAATACTATATCTACACTTCTCAGTGCATGTAAAAATCATAATTTATGTGTCCTTTCCTCTATATGGCAACTTAACACTTCCTTTCTGCTTAACTCATGCCCCATCAAACCTTTAATTTTATGCCTTCTCCTGCAAACAGAAGAGTCTGGGTTTTAAAATTGTGGAGGGGTTGCTTCGGGTTTTAAAATTGTGGAGAGCTCAGTTTAACTGAAAGGTATTTTTAAAACATCTGGAAACACCCACTGCATTCTAAGTTCCCTTTCTGCAATGAAATAACTTCAGAACTTCCTTTGCATCAAAGAAGAGCATTGTCAGCTTTTTTTCTGAAGACTCAGTATGAAAACATGGGTAGAGAAATACAGAAGGGGCAGGAGAGCACAGGAACAAGGGGTTTTTAAGCACTTAGGACCATGTTCATCACTCGCTTAATATGCTAATTCTTAAATTCAACCAAAGGTATTAGAGATGAAAAGACAATTTCTTAAGTCAAATGAAAACTAACTTGGCAAACAGCACAAGGCCTTAAAACTACTTCAAAATCACCATGTAAGTTAGCTACAAAAATTAACTCATGTGGAACGTTTTATGATTATAAGTGATCAGAACACTAGCAGCTGTTGCTATCCAGTGAATACCAGGAAAAAGTAATTGTATGAGAGCACATTTAGAATAAATATCTTCCCTATTAAGTATGAAAAAGGGAGGGAACAAATGCATGTCTGATGAAAAATAGAAATTTTATTGAAGTTACTGGCGTCTGAAGATATGGGCTACCATTTTTAGTTTTAGAGGGGGGAAAAGTATAGATGTTAAAAAACACACTCCTTATCATGCAAATAATTTTTTTATTATTTTAAACCAAGAAGGCTGTAATTTTACATTAAACTAAGCTATGTGATTTGATCCTAAAAATACTGTTAAGCAGTTTAGGTTTATGTAGTGACCTACTCTGGAATGACAGCATGCACCTGTGGACTTGCAGCTACATTAAAAATTGGAGAACAGTAGAGTGTTCTGCTAATACCTGGCTGGTCACAATATTTCCCTGAGTATTGCTGTCCCTAAACATGCACAAAACAGCTGAAGTAACCTTCCTTTTCACAGTACTGAGATTCTTGAGGAAAGCATTTAAAAAAATCCCTCTGTTGGTTCTATTGCACAGCTGCTGTCCTGACACCAAGGACAGTCTGATTAACCAAAAGCAAATTTGCCCAGGCCTTGCAAAGAGCTTCCTCGTGATAAGCAGACATGTAAGAACATCCCCAAAGGCCCAAGTTCAGAATAGACTGAAAAAGTCTTTTTCTGGTTTTGCCTCTCTATTTTGGGGTAGGGTGGACAAGAGCACTGATTTAGGTAGATCACCTGAATTTGTAGCAGACATTCTAATTTATATTTTTGGTTCATCTGATTTCACTGAGAAAAAGGGTACCATTTTAAGTGATGCAACAGAACAAGTCTGTTTTGTTTACAATGTTCTTCAAAACTTCAGATGTATCAGCACCCTCTCCTAATACTGGCTCCTAATACCAGGAGAAACAATATACTTTTTTCCAGTTCTCAGTCTACTTCCTCAGCAGTGACTGAACTGAACTAATCTCTGAAATGTAACAGCTGAATGACCTGAGTCACAGAAAACACACTTTACCTTCAGAAAAGCCTACGGTCGAAAGCTGCACAAGTTTCTCAGAGACTATGACAGTTCTCCAGTGGTTATTCCCATTTTGGAGAAAACTAACTGTATTTACAGTTTCAGTAACAAACACATGCTTATTTATATGTTACCAGGTTATCATTAGGCTTACATCTTGAAATAGGCTTATTTTTAAAAACTAAGATGGAATTTAAATTACAAAAATCACTTAAGTTAAAAAAAATAGAATATCCCTTCACTTCAGGAAGTAAAAAGGTAGAAGTAAAAACCACAACCTACCACACACGGCATTTTATATTAAAAAACAAAAGAAAAACACATTCAGTGCAGTAAAAGCAGGTGAATACAGACTTCACATACTCGTATCCAGGGAAGCTCAGATGAACAAATCCTATCGATGAGCTATGCTCTCATCACCAAGGGCATTCCAAAGAAAACAAATGAATAACTTGCCCTGTGGAAAAATGCAGGGAATTCAAGCTTACAATAAAGGACAAAATGAAACAGGAATTGAATCATACCTGCAAGAGAAAACAAAAAGTCTACAAAACATACTCTGGAGTAATCCTTTGATAAAGCTTTTAACCTTTTAAAAAGCTATTCTACTTTTAGACAACAGTTAAAAGAACAGCTGAAAATTGTTACATATTCCTCCTTCTCCCAAATGCTCACTGACTTATCTCTGTCTTCTTTAGCACAGACTCTTTAACACAGCCCCTGGCAGCCACAAAAATGAGACTTATGATAGTCTTCTATTTATTAAGCTTATTAAAATTTGATAAATAAATTCAGAAAAGCAATTATTCACACTGCCATTAATGAAACCAATCCACAAATAACATTACATGACATTCAACAAATCAAATTTTCTCCTTGTAAAAGCATAGGTTGAATAAAGCACATTTGAAGGCTTATTACAAAACCTGAGTGGAAAAAAATGCTACTTTTTTTTTGCTGTTATTGAGATCAATTACTAGTTTCTATTACTTTAATTTGGGTTTTTTTTCCAATTGTGAAAAACATGTAAACTGCAGAGAATATTTATCTAGGAAGAAGAATCCTGCTTCCAGAACAGCTGAAAACTAAATATTTATCAACTGAAGCTGAAATATCTTCACTAATCACATACTGATGTAGTGAGAAAGATCTTTTTGTACTTTTCCTATAGCCTACAAATAAATGAAGAGTGGGAATACGGCTGGGCAAACTTCACCAATGCCCTAATAACTATTCATAAAATATTTGTACCACAACACAATCAGAATTTTGAAGAAGCAAAAGCATCTGCATATACCAGTCATAAACAATGAAATACGTTCTTTTAAACCCCAAATTATCAGATGTTTAATGTGCACATTACTACATTTAATGAACTGAAAAGATAATCACTTATCAGTGTGCTATCAAAAAGAGGTAACCTTTTCCTCAAGAAGGACGAAAAGAGCTGACACACCTAAAAGAAACAACTTAGTACAAAAATCTTACACAAATCTCAAGGTATAATTAATGCAAACAAGTAAATACAATGTTAAGCTTGATCATCTTGCCCAACACATATTAAGCAAGGTTCAGAGATCAAGAACACAGTATGAAAAATGGAAAATTAATGTTTAGAAGTAGCATTTTCCTCTATAAGCTTACTGATACTTCTGTTATTTGAGCACTTACTTGAGATGCACAGTATGAATGAGCATCTAAATAATGCAGAACAGCCACTATTCATACTTACAAAACACAATTTTTCCAATAATTGCCTTTGCTAAGTTCCCAAACTAAAATAAAAAAAATCTGTAGCTCTTTAAGACTGGCAAACTTCCATGCCTTGCCACTTTCCAAAACTTAAACATACCAATATGGAAAGAAAAAACAATAATAAAACAAGATTAATCTTTCATTTTATAGCAAAAGATGTAGGTAATGGGAATAAAAAATCCTTTAAAGCCTGCATCATATTTCACTTGAACAATGAAAAACTGAAAACAGCTACTCATTACAGATAGCTGTAAGGCAGCACCAGAAGTAAGCAGTTCCATAACAACTAACACCTCAAAACATCTTCCTGTGCTGGAATATGCCCCTCCTTTTTCCATACCTACATTCTCTTCTTTACAAACCTTTAAACTATGCTTACATAACAGGAAAAAAAATGAAAAAAGTGCTTAGAGCATATTACGAGTGTATTCAACATCATCTTCGCCTAAGACAGACCCTGTCACCCAGCTGCAATGCAGTACAGGTTTGAAGTTTTCAGGGGGCACCAAGAGGAGTAATACGTTTTAGCCGTGCAGAACACACAGCATTACTGGTTCCTTGCACTGAGCTACTTCAGGCATCTGCCCAAATAATCTCCCAGCATCTAGAGAAGCCCACCTTTATATAGAGAACTTTTTGCATTACCCTGAGATGACACCCCTGCATTCTGGCCTTTTGTTTTCAATTTGCTAGCCAAACTGTATGTATTCACAGATAAACTTGGTTCAGTTCAATCGCTTTCCTGTTTCCATAGCCTGACAGAATAGAAGGGAAAGAACAAGAAAGCAACAAGCCCTTAAAAATAGGGCACAAAAATGCCCCACACAAAGACAGCAGGGCATTGTGTTTCAAATATCCAACTTAATTAACCTCACACCTCAATAACTGAAGACTTTCACTTCCAACCAAACTGCTATTTCAGTGAGTAAAGGAGTAATTTTCCTTATGTTCAGACACATCATAAACGTTGTTTTCATTACTACTTCAATGAAGCTGCGAGGGACATGAGCAAAACAAGAACACGAGCAAAAGAAGAACACAAGCAATCTGAAAGCAAGTGTGTTAAACAAAGACAAGAAACTCCATTTTACCCTGCTCTCCTTAGACCCCTCCCAAAAATTTCTTTCATTTTTCTATTTCATTTTACTGGGGTTTTTTAAACATACATATCTCCTAGGATTGAATAAGCTTTAGATGGATCACCAGCACAAGTGAAACCGGAACACACCTGACAGATTAACTCTTCAGGAGCAAAAGTGGAGCTATAATTCACAGAGCACTGTCTAATGCACACAGTAAACAAGCTGGGGAAAGAATGAAAAAAAACCCCACTGTTTATCTTGTGGTCACCTTTGGATAAATACAAAGGCTGAAATCTACCAGTTATAAGGTGACTTACAACTTGATAAATATTAGTGAGGAGAAATCAAAGTGTTTCAACAGTTTCCTGTGAAACATTATTGGCTTTCTAGGTTTCACAGTTTTCCAGAAGCTGAGCAAAGCCCTCACCAGGTCACACTTCGCTTAGCCAAACCAGCCACCGAGACTACAAATAGAAATCATGCAGAATGTTCTGACCAGGTCCTGTTTCTCCAATGACATGCAACAATTCCTGAAAAAGTAGTGTGTTTTACAGAAAAAAGTCAATGTCAGGAAACTTTCCCTCAAGCATAGTTTTCATGTGCCTAGCAAATTTCCCAGGAAGCAAACATGCTTGTTGTCCTCCAGCACCCACTAATTGGTTCCAGTAGCTCCATTCAGGCTAGGACAGGCAGATCTTGTGGATCCCAAAGGAGCTGGATCCAAAAGAAGCCACAGCTGAGAGATCACCTCAGCCCCTGAGAATCTTTGGAGAATCTGATCTTCAAACTACCAAAAATAAACACTGGAATTATTTTCATGACATTGTCCTCAGACTAGTTCTGTTCTAAAACTCAATAACAACTTATTTTCCATTTTGTTTGGGGTTTATTCCTGGTTGGTTGGTCTGGGGGTTTGTTTGTGTAGTTTTATTCCCCTCTTGCCCTCACAAGGTGGGAGGATGAGGGGTGTATTCCCCCTACTCTGAAGAACGGGTTTTCACATATTCTAGAGGGGTACCTCTACATTATCATGCATATAACAACATACAAGTTCCTCTCATATTTATGTTTTCTCTCTCTTTCTATGGAGCATTTTTAAATTTCTATTTTACAAATATTTTGGATGCAAGTGTTATTTACAGTACACATTGTATGTATCCATATGGATAGATATATATTTACAGGTAAGACGTAGACAGATACAAAAAGATACAAAATTCACAGTATTTTTTTCTTCCCTCTCCTAAAATTCCAAGAGGAATTTGTAGTCCAGTAGGACAGCATACTACCTGTCTAACTTAGGCCAGAACTATTATTTTCTAGACACTTTTTTCCCTATGTACAGCATGTGCTTCATTGTTAAAGAATGCTTTTGAAGCAGAGTTGACATTAAGGATAAAGATCAGCACGAACGCTGGAGGCTGTTTTTTTAAAAAAGAGTATTATGGACACTTGTGTCATGGAAGAGTTGACAATTTTTATTGTATACACAGCACAGAGGTGAATGTCAGTTCAATAGATGTATTTACTTAAAAATAAGTAAATATCAAGAATATAAGACTTCCATCTAACTGAGTAGCCTTTACTATGCACACTGCATTAATCTGAAGCACATCTGGTTAAAGATTTTACTTCCCTTAAGCCATAAGAAAAGAAATAGCATAAGGAAGGATTTTTCAGACAAAGCCTTATTGACTGTGGAACACTAGTCACGTAGGAAACAGGAGGCAGGAGAGCTCAACTGTGGTCCAAAGTTTTACTAGAACTGCACCCATCTGCCATTGTATAGGCAACTATGCAAAGCTGTGAGATACATGCTGGAAGAAGAGTTAGCAAATAACTGGAAAAAAATTGGATTTATATATTGAAATTTAGGGGAAAAAAACGAAAGAAAAGGGGAAAAAAGAATATTTAAAGTCACACAATGGTTCAGCTTAATTTCCACAGCCTATGTTCCTTTTCATGACCACTTGACTGTCTTTTTAACCCTCCATAAAATAAAACCAGGTCTACACAGGAGCTGTTTAGGCAAGGCTGTGGAAAATATTCCACCATCACTGAACAAAACAGCTTCCTCTAATTCATTCAGCCATTTTGCCTCTGGGTACATTGCACAGTTGGACATTTGTCCACCTCCGAGTCCTCTGTTAGAGGTACATTATCTCTTTAGAGAGAATACTTCACTCTGTTTAGAGACAATCTACCATTATCCTGCACTAGGGCATGTGTGCATATCTCTTTGAAAATAAGACCTGCATAATAAACTCCAGAAAATTATGTTCAAATTAGTGGCCTAACAGCAATCCTAAGCACATGATTCCTCATTGATATGTTAGGGTAAGTGACCCTCAGTTTTCTTGCTACTCAAATATAAACTTGCATTTTAATTCTACCAATTAATTGGTTTATTTGCTGACACCTAACTGACTGTCTACAATTCCAAAACATAACTGTATTTTTCTACTGATGCATCACAAGTGTACTATATAAACAATATGCAATCTAGTACGCAAAACCAAGCAGAGACAAAGAGCCTACTGAATTTTTACATGGTCAGTGTAAGATTTGTTTAGCATCTGCCAAAGCACTATCGGTTCAAGGTTTGGTTTTGTTTTCTTACAGGAACAATAAAACCTTGCCCTTGCACTTAAAAGCTCTTTAAGAATTTAGTACCTTACTCATCCAGGTATTTGACACAACTGCCATCCTCCCTTGCCTCTACACTACAGCTCTGCCACTCTTTCATCTCTTCTGTGCCTCCCCTCACAAACACCTTCTCTTTGCCTTTGTTCCTGCTCCTGACTCCCAGGCTGTCGTTTCCAAGCGACCCTTCAGCATTAACTTGCCTTTTCTTCAAAAGGGAGCCTGGCAGAGTTAGATACCTGCAGGGTAATGGGAAAAGGACAGAGACCTACCAATTTTTGGTATTCCAGTTATTCATGTCTCGGTTCTTCTGACACAGAAGTGCAAGGGAGTCTCACTTTTGCTTTAGAAGAAACTACTGGTTATGTCACAGCCTATGGAAATCCAAATCATTTCATCTTTGCTGGCAGGGACACAATTGTAGGGACATGAAAGGGAAAGAAAAACCTCTTTTCCAGAGGAAAATTACTTTTCTGAGTCATGATCCTAATGCTGTTTACCACAGCATAAAGAACAAAGCTCAAACTATGCATTACTTTGTAAAACTAAATGTTGCTGCTTCCAACCACAGAAAATTGTTTCTTGCCCCAGGTGAGTGCAGCTCTGGACCATAAACTGGCTGCTGACCTAAGTGTGACTGCTGCCCTTCCTGTAGTTGACAGAGTGTAAGCATGACAGCATCACAAAGGAGCCTCACTCTTCATTATATCGCTAATAACACTGTGATATATGACAGCAATATCCACAGATTTAAGTCAGACACACAATCTAAGCTCCCATCATTTTATTTATGTAATTCTTTAAAAAACTTCATGTTAAGATCCTTCCAAGAGGAAGTCAATACCTTGGATCAGCATGTAAATATTCAGAAAGGCAGGCAAGAATAGTTTCTCTCTCCTACATTGTAATAGAAGATCCACAGATGACAGAACACAATCAGAAAAGGTCCATCTGATATTTGTTATCTAGAGAAAAACTGCCCCCAAATGTCTTGTATTAGTACAGTCATTCAACACTCCCACTCAACATGAGGTTTTGACATCTCACAGTTCTCATTCTGCAAATCAAATGCAAACTACTTTTCCTTGAAGATGCCTTGCTCAAGAAGGGATTTTGTTCTGCAGTCTGTAGGTGCCCTAGAATTGATACGTATATGTTAATGGAGCAGTATATAAAGTCACCTCAAAGGCAATTGGTTTAAAATTGTAAACCCCTACAGATGGGATGAAGGGTGAGAAGTTAATTTAAAATTAGATTCCTAGATATAGTGCACACCTGATAATTGAGAAAAGTAGGAGGAGGGAGAAGCAGGTTACTGCTCTATATTTGAAAACGTGAATCCCTTCTTCATTAGAGGAGGAAGGCAAGGAAATCCAGAACCATACTGCAGTGGAGATTGATCTGCCAGTTTCCAAACAGCTGCAGCTGTTGGGGATGGATGTATTAGTGCTTGTGCCTTTTCTTTACAGGTAAAATCCATCCAAATTTAGGGAAGGCGTCAGGCAGTTGGGGTGAGTAGAGAAGGACCAATGAAGCCAAAGTCTCAAACAGCCCAACCTGTACTCTTCCACTATGGTCTTCTCCCATAGAGGGAGAACAGGTGAAATACCCCAAGGCAATACTGACTTTTTCCTTGCCCCTGCTCAGAACTGTCCAAAACCCAGCCTGTGACAACGGTCCCACTATGCTTTCACCCAGCACAGGAGAACTGCACACAATAGGGTGTACAGTTCCTTGCCAGTCTCAGCTTCGAGACTGAATTTTCCACCCAGAGAGCATGCAGAAACCTCAGCCCCTTCCCAATGTTGCACATCAGCAGCACCTACTACAGAAGACTAGAATAAGAAAGGGTGTGTCTACTGGGGAAGAACAAGCACCATGTGGAGAATTTCCCCAGTGCACTGAAGGAATACAAATACTTTGTCATTCCCACTTCTGCAAGGTCAGAGGGCTTGCTTGGCGGTGAGGGTAACACAGAATTGCTGCAGACTATACTTCTACCTACAGTAAATATAATTTGTGAAATGCCACTAGTACGTGAGACAAAATAAAACAATCAAAGAGAAGCAAGAAACACATAGCTTTGTCAGCCAAGCATACTACTTATAGGAGGAGCAGACAGAACAGAGACAATGAGTAAGAAATACAACCACAGTAGCTTCCTATTCTAATAACAATTCTAATCGCTGCATTCAATTATCTATACAGAGCTGTATGTCCTTTTTGTGCCAGAAAAACTGCAGGGGCTTTGAAAAGAAGAGCTGCGATAACACAGCCAAATGCCGAGTCCTGCACCTGGGGCACAACAACCCTATGCAGAGCTACAGACTGGGTGAGGTCTGTTTGGAGAGCTGCCAGGAGGAGAGGGACCTGGGGGTGTTGGTCGACAGCCGGCTGAACATGAGCCAGCAGTGTGCCCAGGTGGCCAAGAAGGCCAATGGCATCCTGGCTTGTATCAGA
>WAAB01019988.1:56118-91948 GCA_013389865.1 Piaya cayana | reverse complement strand
GTGATTCTGTGATTCTGTGATCCTGCGCTTAGAAGTACTTTGTCTTAAAAATTACTTAGCCAAGTACTTGTGTATGAAATATCTAGAAACATACACAGCAGTGTGAGCATTCTGCCCACTAGGAAATAAGCCAGTCTTGGTAGCTTAAAGTAACATGCACAATGTGACCCATTTCTAGCTCCTGAGGCTCTATCAATTTTGTCTTGTGATTTACAGGAAGCCCAAGTTCATTTTTATGGCTAACATTAGAACAGTAATTGCATGGAAGCAAATACACATACTCACGTACTGCTACCAGGAAAGCAAATACATGAGCTGGACAGCGTATCTCTAGATACGTTTCATGACCATAAGAATGCAGATGTAGTAGTTCAATTCTTAAATAAATATATAGAATAAGAATTATATATGGAGCTCACATAAAACAATAAGCCGCTCTGAATCAATGCAGTGAAACAAAATCTAAATTAATTCTTTGCCCCTCCTTTTTCCCCACTTTTAAAGACTCAACCTAAACCTACAAGGATATAAAGATGATGTAGTTTGGCAAAATATTTTTTTTTTTAAATCATATTCCATAAACGACCTATTATTAGCTTTGTCACAGTTCCCTTTGTTTTCATTGTCTTTTCTAGTAAAACCCAGAAGAATGAAGGTCAAAATAATTTATTTTAAATCTCTATGTAAACAGAAAAAGGACGATCTCTGTTTATTGTTTAGTACAAAATTAAACAACGTGTCAATATTAAATTATTTAGGGAATGGACTATGTTTATGCTGACCTTACCTTCCACTGACTGAGAATTTTCCATACACTAAATAGGAAATAGCATACAGGACACAAAGCTGGTTTTACAGTGTCAGACAAATTCACTTTTCTTTCTGAACGTAATTTGTACAACTAACCTTATGGTCACAGTCCAAGAAGCTTTCGCCTTCTCCCGCATTTTAAGGGAGTATTTTAAGTGATGCCAAATTAAACCTTTGAGACTTGAAACTACTGAAATACTACAGAAACAGTCACTTACTCAAACCCCCTTTACAGTAACAACTGACCAACTATCTTACATTAGCCACATTATTTTGAATAATTTTTCAGCCTTTTATCTGTGATAACTAACTATCCTTCAACCTCCCAGTATCCGAGAAGCCTCCATGAAAAAAAAAGTCTATCCTATTCTTTGCTGTTGCTGTAAAAGAAAGAGAAGAAACTGAGGAAAGAAGGAACAGTTGACATTCTTCCCCTGGTGTTAGCATCAAAGAGAAAGGAAGGGCATAGAAGATGGTAAGAGCATCACAATAATCCACAGGGCTCTTATCCACATACAAAAGCACACGTACACATCTGTGATGCTGTGGACTTGGGGGAAAAAAACATAAAAGGAGATTATTGGTCAGAAGCACAGAGTGTATCACAGGGCACGCCTTGAACACAAAAAACCATACATTTTTATGATAATTCCTGCCTCCTGCTAAATCACCTGGTCTGCACTTCCACTGAAACGGAAGATTGAAGTTCCACATTCTGCCCTCTCCCCTCAGCACCTTTGTCTCAGACTTGTCCTAAACTCCTCACTCACCCATGCCACTTGCCTTCATCTTCCCCACATAGTACTCTGAACACTACCTCTCCGAGAAAGGTTTTCTTGTCCAATGGGGCATCACTGTTGGTCTTCTAAAATATCTTTATTTACAATTTTCACAGATTTTTGCTTTTAATTATTCAGCACTATGACTTCTGGTTCCCCAAATTCTCATTAATACTGCCTCTAAAAGCCTGCAAAAGTTATACACAGACAAGAGAGAACTAACATTAAAAAAAAACAAAAACAAAAAATGTTTTCTTCATATGATAGACAGTGTCTTTGCAGACCAGCATTTATTCCTCCTATCAATGGGGACGTTTGAGTTTCATTTTCAGCCCTTACATGTCATAATCAGTATACGTAGTTCCACCTGTAAGACAAAACTTGAACTTGAGATCACTTGGAGATTAAAAAACTCTGAATTTTATATTTGATGTGTTCTGGTTTGAGTTTTTTTTAATATAAATGAATAATTAGCACAAAAAAACCCCCACAGTGATATTTCCCTCCACCATACAAAATTGTACGTGCCAGTTTTTACATTTTACATTAAAGCCATTTGTACATTTAATATAAACACAAAAATAATTAAGAGTCATAAGAAACACAGGTTTCCTTTTTACATTTAGCTGGTATTTGCTGTTATGCTTTTCTGGCTGTAATACATAATTCATGTCTTCAGAACCAAAACCAGAATCAAACCTATGTGATGCTTTGGACTTTTCAACTAATTCTGTGTTTCACTGTGCTTTAATTTAGGTCTGAACAGTGACTACTATGGTCCAGCATATCTACCCCATCAACTTCAAAAAAATGTTTAGCGAACCCCTGGGAGCTGTTTTTAACATTTCCCATCGTTTTGCAGACAGAATGCAAATTTATACACTTCAAATACACAATGGGAAAGCCGTGTAATGAGCAAGGGCTGAACAATCATTTACGTAGCAGTAGTGGATTACATGTCATCAGGAAAACAAGAGGAAAGAACCCATTTGTGTGAAAAGCCCACTATTCAGGACAACACCAGGAACTAGTTCCAGTAGCACTAGCCTAATGGTTGGTTAGAATTAACTTTTAACTAGTTTTCATTTCCGCAGCATGTATGCCTAAGATAGGCAAAGCTGGTGAAATCCTGGCATCCCAAACTAGAAGAGCAATGTGCCCATTCATGCTAAGAAGATCAAGACTTTCATCTGTTGCCACAGCAGCAAATAAATATGGTATTTGCTTCTTCACTCTAAACATGCTCTCAGCAATAGCAGAATATTGAAAGAATGAGCAGCCATGTTGTTTGCTTAGTTCAATAGTATGTAGAAACTTCTAACGTGCTTAGTTTTTCTATTAGGAATCATTAAAGAAACCACAAGGAAGGAACTTTTTTCTTTGTCTTGAACATGCACGGAAAGCAACAAAATCTCTTTGCCCACAAGCTTCTGCCTAATGAAAGGGCCTGATGCAGCCTCCTCATTTTTTAGTGTTTTTTGTTACAGAGTGGATCCAGAGTGCTATTACTCAAAGGCTGACTATAAATATTTCTTATCATACAGCCCACATGGAGAAGACAACAGCAAGACTAGATGCAACCATACGAAATTCAGAATAAGATTGAAATATGTTTCTTCCTGTCACTTGAGAAACAGAAATATTAATTTGAAATGTTAAAATTCACAAACCTTTGGCCCATTAGCCTTCTGCCAATGACCATGCTCTACCATACTTTTTATTTTTATATTAGCTTGCTGTTCAGTAAATACAACTTTTCCACTTCCTGGAATGTGTTCAGGATAACGATTACAGTGAGAGCACCAGCTCTCACTTTCCTAAAAAATTGTCTGGTCAATAAGAATCACCGACTGACAGATCATCACACCAGAATATTCTTACAGTGCTCTGTTTTCCTAGCTTTCTTTTAATCTTAATGCAACTGGCACACAAACAGGAAAGCTGAGAGCAAGAATTACTTCAAACAGGACAGTTCCTGCAACAAGAAATATCAGGGATGCAAAAGCACATCATGATACCAGCAAAGATCCTAACTTCATTGTGCTACCTACTCTGCTGACACATGGAGGAGCACATTTCTTCAAAGAGTTCTTAAACAGCGGAAAAATGTCATAATAAAGTGATACGAACAATCCAAAATCAGTCACTGAACCCAACTGACCTATTACTGAATGGCAGATCAACGCTGTCTCCACTAGATCTGCAAAATGAGAGCAAAAGCACATAAGCATGTTTGTCTCTTGTATGATAGGGACACACATATATGAGATAATCTAATCACCAAAATATAAGTATTACTTGTAGAACAACCACCAAAACACTGATGCTTTCAAAAGCTGTACAAGTTGCAGTCTGACACAGGAGCTGCAAGACTTTGTGAAAAGACCCCATTATATCAACATTTTTGCCAACCAAACTAAATACACTTAAGTGAAACATGAAACGAGGGTCAAATACATAAACAACAAAATCACCACCACAAAAATCTATACTTCTCTCTCAAAGCCTATTAATGCATCTAGAAAAACTGATCCCACTGGTTTTAGTGCACTATATGGCAAACTCATGAATAACAAATCTTCTTTCTATTTCACATTAGGGACAATTCAACCAACACAAAACATTAGAGTGCTGTGAAGCATCCTGGCTGGAAAGCTGTCCAGGGATTAAAACAATTAAAGACTATTCAGGCTCTACCCCTTTAATCTTATTCTACTCCAGTAAAATCATTGGATTTTTTTTTCTTTCAACTGAGAAGAATTTGGCCTTAAATCACAATAGCCTGATAGCTAAATTTACAGAGCTAGCAATACCCTGAAAATACAGAACCTCTGAGAGAAAAGAGAGTTCATGAAAAAATAAACCTATGGGGAATATCAATTAAGATATTTTAGCTTCCAAACTTAAAATAAATGGAAAATATGCCATATGAGCCTCTGCAGATATTAAATCATTTTATTTTTATTATATTGAGACCCATAATTGCACCTGGAAGGAAGGAAAAACTGGATCACTTTGTCCCCATTGGTCTAAAAGCACAAGTACCATCAAGAGACATACCTGGCTTATTGGCAGAGTGAGCAGTGATGAGACCTGCATTAGCAAGATTCACATGAAAAAAAATAATTAGGACAGTCAGAAAAATTACAGAGGATTTAATTGTTCATGTAGCTATGAAATAAAATCCACAAAGTTTTGGAAGTTCAATGAAAATTATACTCAAGTAAGAAGTACCGTATCTAGCCAACTGCAAATACTGCAATGTATTTTACTAAACCTACTTTTGGACTCTAACTTTATCTTCCATCGTGTGTCTAATATTCAAAACCTGGTATTTGTTTTGGACTGTACACCACCATTTATAGTTAAGACTACAGAAAACAGAATCTTTTATCAAATCATGCGTGTAAGCATTTTACAAGGCAAGTTTGACAAATTTGCCTTTACCTACAAGTTTATGTGTATCTGCATAGAAATAATCTGGCTAAAAACAGGATTGGCCTGACTGGAGTGAATGATGTCCCCTCAGAGAACTGAGGTGTTTATGCTGAAGAAGAGCAATTTGCCTATGGAGAGAACTTAAGTATAAAGAGCAAACAGACATGAATTGTTTCTGCACTTAGTATTAATCCTGTATCACCACTGACAATAACAAAATCAAGAAACACCAAACCAGAAAAATATTTATAGCAGGACATAATCAAGATTCAATTTTAAGCCTACAAAGAGCTTGCTACCGTTCTGCTCTTTATTCACACTGTGGTCAACTGCACCAGAATGCAGTTAATAGAGATCTTGCAAAGGCCTTGCTAGTACTGCTTTTTGTACATTTTTCATAAATGACCATTCTACAACATACGTTTTATGAAGGTAAACTTGCTGTAACCCTGGTGGCTGCATGAAGCAAAACAATACCTTCAGTAAAGCAGAAGCCACTAGCTTTCCTAGTGCAGCTCATAAAATCAGCGTATGCAAATTTCTAACAACCCTCTATTTCAATTTCCATCTATGCCAATATTGTTCATTTACAGCTCATCCAAAGACTAATAAACCATCTGCATTCTTTGTTGAAGTAAAGCTTACAGAAAACACCTCACTAAAAAAACCGTAATATTTTAAATTAAAACATGTAGAGTTAAAAATGTTTATACACTTAAAAGAGATGAGTAAATCTGAGCTATTTAATTTCCTTTTCTATCTTTTCAAAGTATGTTACGAAATACATGTACCTGATATGACCAGATCTTTAAGTGGAACTGACAGAGTACAGCAAACATTTTGTTTACCAGAGACATTTATAATCCAATTTAGAGACATTTGCAAATGTTACCTTCTAGACTGCCCACTTAATAGGTTCTTTAACAACTCAATAGATGCACAGTAACTGTGAGTAAATTGGGATAATCAGTTCCAGGAGTAAATTATCCCATCTAGCCTCCTACTAATGTTTTAACCTCAAAATTACAAAGAGCCATTTTATGAAACACAGACATTCCGATTCAAAGGAAATCTCGTGGACATGTTAGATAAGTGAGAAAATACAGTACCCATTAATTTCTAAGTAATTATATACTGATGATTTGTTCTAGTGTTTGGAAAAGTTCTAGGTGGTTTAGTTACTCCAAATATTTGGAGTGAAGAGCATATGTGCAACATTCTTCAAAGGAAACAAGGGAAGTTTTGTTTGACAGCTAGAAAGCAAAATTAAAATTCAGTTTGCTTTAGAATTCTAGGTTCACATTATTTTAAAAACTTCATTTTTTCTGTGCAGGTTATAATTTTAAATTTCTTCAGCACATTCCACTGAGCAAAACAATCAGAGTCTATCAGGCTATGCCCTAAACTCCAAATAAAGGGTACAGAAATTTCCAGATGCTAAAGCCTGGTCTCTTTTGCAACCCTGGGCTCTTTGAAAAAGGATACTGGCTTTACAGTGAAGTGGAACAAAATTATTTTTAAAAGAATTCTTAAAAAAAAAAAAAAAACACAAAAAGCCCCCACCAAAACAAAACAAAAACCCACCCAGCATTCTTCAAGATCCTCAAGTAACTAAGAGAATTCAGGTACAAACTTCAAAAGCTGATAAGAAAGCAGATTTCTTTCTTCACCTTTCTGTAAAGTGTCAAAATGTAATATTAATTCTTCCCGTTCTGAGAAAATCTAAAGAGGACTACCAAGCTATTAAACCTTCAGTGGATCATTTGTGGTATGAGTTATTAGCATAATTGGGGGCACTCTTTATTCTGACCTTTGCAAAACTTTCATTTCCCAAATGTGATAGATACAAAGCGCTTTTATAATACCAATAATGATTATTCCCTATGGGAAACTGCCAATTAAGAGTTGGTGAAAAATGCTATACCGGATGTACACTGAGAAAATGAACACACCTACCAACAGTCAGACTAATTAAAGCCATTCTTCAAATATTAATAAAGCTTTCCTCTTCCATGAAATATAACCTTTACATTTTAGTTCAAATGCATCCTTGCTCGGTCATTCATTCGAAACTGTACGTTTGATTAGCATTTAAATACAGCATTTATGCTGAACATTCACCTTTCCTTGGGAATAAACCAAAACATAGGAAGCTGCTTTAAAATTTGATCACTTTACTCAAGCTGATACTGTCTACATCAACCCACATCAAGTGTCAGCAAAACTACTCAGATCCAGCCCTTTGTGTATCGGACACAAGTCTTAAAAAAAAATTAAAAAAAAAAAAAGGCACAGTAAAGATCACATATAGGGATTAGCAATAAACTATGAATCAGTGTGTGTTTTAGTTTTATAATATTGACTCCAGTATATTCTGCTGAGGTCACAAGGTACAACAGGTAACAGATTATATAGTATCATTTCCTGTTCTTCTGTCACCTGCTGTCATGTATAACTTCTTGCCAAGGCTCATTAGCTAATGTGCACCGCTATGAAGGGACAGAGAGCATAACAGCCTTCCAGAATTCCTGAACATGTTAACCTGACAGAGGACAAGACAACCACCTTCTTACACACTCTCAACTACTCAGTGTGCCGAGCACTACACAGGTGCATTAGGCATGTCAGAATAGGAGGTATTTTAGCAACACAAACCTCAGGCATCTAGGTTGCAAAGCATCTTTTACAGCCATGAACTATATCACATAGAAACAGGGAAGCTTTCTAGAAACTGCAGTCTTGGGAGAAAAGGTAAATTCCATCTCTTCACAGGTAGCACTGGCTTTTTAAAGCTCTCCCTGGATGACCAGATAAGAGTTGGCAGGCTATAGAATCGTCCTAGAGAGCAAGAGGGTAAACTCCATTAAGGAATACTCATGAAACAACCATGTGCTCCTACATCACAGAAAAGGCTCCAGCTCTGATTATCCATTGTGCATAGTGCCACTTTAGCAATATTACCTCATATTTAAAAGACATTAACTGTAATGTATTCGCTTGAGACGTAAGTTTTGAATTCTTAGGGTCTGACTTCCATTTATGCTCCTGCCAACTTGCAAAATTTCACAAGATGAAATGGACATTAAAGCAATGCAAACATATTTGACTACACTTTCACAGCATCTGGAGATTAACACAAGAAAGTAGAGTACCAATAATGACAAATCTGATTCCAAATGTTATGTCACAATAGAAAACACTATAGAAGAATTAGAAAGAAGCTGACTAGTTTTCAGGCAGATAGACCCAAGTGACTTGAATACAAGCTTGTACACCTAAGCATTTTTTTTATTTTTGCCCCCACGAGATACACCTAAGTTATCTGGTCTGAGAAAAGAAACTACATCTCATAAAGATTTCACCTTGCTTAGTTCCAACATAACCAACAACCAAACACCATGCCAATGTTTTATATGAATCTTTCAGATGTAACGCAAACAGAATTGTTTTTTAAAAGGAAAAAACAGGCACCAGCTTCAATTTCAGGAAACTCAAGATCCGATTCATCTGGACCAAAACTTCCAGACCCCTCAGGCATTAAAGAATATTTGATCTGCCTTTCAGAGGGAATGAAATGGCTTAGAAGACCACATGCAAAGTCCAATGTGTGCAAAACCACACCTTACTAGGCAAAATTTGGAAGCTCATTTACTCAAGTTTTCAAAGAGAAAGAATCATACACTACCAGGTTGGAAGGGATCTCATCTGGTCCAACCTTTCTTGATAAAAGGACATCCTAGACAAGATGTCTCAGCAGCCTTTTCAGAGGAATCTTAGAAAGTGTCCAGTGTTGGGGAATCTACCATTTCCCTGGGTACATTATTCCAATGGCTGATTGGCTTCATTACAAAAAAAATTCCTCATATGTCTGTTTAGAATCTTTCCAGGAGTAACTTGTACCTATTACCCCTGATCTTTTCCATATAACTCCTTGTAAAAATGGAGTCTCCATCGTCTTTGTAGTACTTCATGTATTGGAACATGGTGAAAAGGTCTTCGTAAGTACCCTAAGACTTCTTTTCTCAAGGTTGAACAAAGCCAGTTCTCTCAGTCTTTCCTCATATGGCAGCCTTCCCAGTTCTTTGATCATCTTTGTGGCCATTCTCTGGATGCTCTCCAGCCTGACCACCTCTTTTATATAGCCCAAAACTGAACACAGTATTCCAGGTGTTCCCTCACAAGTAGTGACTAGAACGGAACAATAACTTCTTCATCTCTGCTGGCCTTGTTGATACAACCCAGCATCCTGTTGGCTTACAGAAATAAGTTGAATAGAGCAGCCAAGTATTAACATGAGGCAGATATAACAGACTATCTTGCTGGAAAGGACCAACTGAATTCATAAAGCCAACTGCTCAGCCTAGATGAACGCAAACCAAATGCAAGAGACAAATATTTTAATAGCTAGGTTAACCAGCTTTTCACCTCCTCTAAAGCAATGAAAATGAGGTTGCTTTCTGAAGGCTAAAATACAGCTCAGCAAGAAAAAAAAACAACTGAACAAATTTTTGTTAGACTGAGCAACTTGCTTGCTCACCAACAGAAACTAGATATACACATCTGACCATAAAGACCTGATTTAATGAGGTAAGTGAAGCATTGCATCCTTTGTATGAGAAGACTGATGATCAAGCTGTTTATAAAAACACTCACTGCAGAACAAGTATCAATAGTCAAAGTCTTCCAAATGTACAAACGCCTGAGAAAACAACTCTGCAGATCTTGAAAAAGCAGTCTATATATCAGCCCAAGAATTACTTGTAACATCTAGAGCTTCTCCAAAGATGTGCTCACAACTGCTAACCCAGACTGCAAAAGATATCACAATGATCTTGTTTACAATCCAGATTTTCGGTCTGGTACAGATCAAACAGCAAAAAATAAAGTTTTAAAATCTAAGGAGATTTATTTGGTACTTTTCATTTTAATGTTTAACAAGTCTCATTAATTCTGAAAAGAACAAACAACAGTTAAAAATATATACAAACGAAAAGTGGAATGTGTTTCATTAAGCAATAAACAACATACAATATCTCTCCGTCTTTCCCCTTTGTTTTACAGAAAATAACTAGACAGCAGGCTCATCACTCCACATACTGTAACTTTCAAAACTTGGCAAAGCAACTCTTACACAAAGCGTTTCAGATCCAATAATACATGCCCAAAAGATCTGGCAGCAGTTTGGGAGTTATTTCCTACTTTTCTGGCTTATGCAACCTGTAGAGTTTGGAAAATACACACTTGGTAGATTAAGTGGATGTACATAGATAAAGAGGAAACACAGCCACTACAATAATTATAAATGAAGTTTTGAATGCGAATTTGATTTGGCACAGATATTTCCATTGCCTGCAAGAAGTATTTCTGATATGAACAGTACATGCCATCTTCTAAAATTCCAATTTTCACATGTACTCCCATCAAAAAGGATTTGTTTAGGTAAACAGCTGCCTATAGTGATGACTCAATAACTATCTCACATATACACGCCTTCTGTTCTCTAATGCAATATTCATTTTAAAAGCAACAAAATTATATAAGATAAGATTTGAATACTAGAAGAAAAGCAGGTTCTGGGAAAGCCACAGAATGATGCAGAGGTTTGCCTTTGATTATAATCTGTTTACTTAAACATTCAACCAAGCATTGTTCCTCTAAATCAGACCACAAATGTAATTAGAGAAAAAATCCCTCTAAAATTTTCCATAATTTTGGGGTTCAGAGAAGTTGAAAATACTGGAAGAAAAAAAAAAACTCTTCCAAATACAATGTATTTTCTGGCAGTAATTTAGTAATTTTCATTTTGGTTTTACCAGAAAACAATAAGAGCTAAAGATGAACACACTATTCATGTGCCATAAGACAACACACCAGTTTAGAAGAAAATAACTACTGGGCAAATAATCTTGGTGTATCAATTGCAAGGCTTTGTAGATAGTTTCAACAGGAGAAGAGAGTCAGAAATGAAAACATTTTCTCCAAACGCAGCTGCACACAACCTCTTGTTTTCTCCCCCACCACATTTCTATTTCCTCTATCTGACAGTTTTATTATTACATTTCCCACTTTTTCTATCTTGTTTCATTTATTTTGCAGCTCTCCCCATACCTCCCAGACTGTTCTGCTTATTGTTTCACTCTTCACTTTTCTTTTCATTAGCTTGCCCTCAGTTGATTTCAGTGGCAGTGGGGAAAGATCTACAAGGCAATCACTTAAAGAAATACCCACATAAAAGAAAACAACCTCTCAGCCCAAGACAACTCATATCAAACAATCAAAACCCCAGGATTTGTTTCCTCCCTTTTTCTGCATTAGAATGTCTTAAGATTCAGGCATGTTTTAAAACCACAGAAATGATGGACTGCATTCAGCTCTCAATGCAGAGAGACATGAACATTTTGAGACAACAGCCTGGTAAATATCAAAAGACCTCTCCAGAAGTCCACCAGTCACTCCTTTCCCCACTAACTTTTGCTCTACCAAATGAAAACAGATTCAAACTGAAACGAACCATTTAGAATTTTACTTAGCTGGTCTACTTTTCATCCAGATCAGTTACCCGATTCATTAGTTACTTTAAGAGGACTTTGGTGTGAACAAGCATCTAAGGACAAGAACAGGTTGGGAGTGAGACTGGGGACTACTTTCTGTATCAGAAGTGTCAGTTAAATGTATGTGAAACTACAGAGAACCTGACAAGTGAGACAG
This sequence comes from Piaya cayana, assembly GCA_013389865.1. Classification (NCBI taxonomy): domain Eukaryota; kingdom Metazoa; phylum Chordata; class Aves; order Cuculiformes; family Coccyzidae; genus Piaya; species Piaya cayana. Next base: position 80,213 of record WAAB01019988.1, on the reverse strand, counting down.
TAACTACTGCCATAGGTTATCTGTATGCTTTTGTCATCACTTGCTTTTCATCTTCCAGATCTCTACCTCCTCTCTGAACCACTAACCCTTCTCAGTCCAAGGCCTTCCCCAGCGTAGACTTTCTGCTCCTTCTGTGCTCACTTTTCTAAACAAATCGTTTACCCCATTGCTAGATTTTGCTGTAATTAAACAGAACAGTCTTTCAAAGTACAAAACTACATGGTCGCAAACAGCAGGGAATGTTTAGAAAACAAGGCTTCATCTGGATGCAGTAAGCTTCATTTATTTTTCTTTTGCCTCTCTATTTTTGTTTTATACTGTTGACTCCAAGTTCTAATGACAGAAGATATTTTAAGCATTCCTAACCTAGAAATGTGCTAAGAATAAGAGAACTTTTATAAAGAAAACAGCATCCCATCTGAAGAGAAACTCAGTGTATACTCCACTTAAGTAAGTTATACATGTTGCTGACAAATAGTTAGACATTTTCGGGCCTAAAAGCACCCAATTTCCAGAAGCCAGAGATAACACGTACAAAGAATCAAGTAGTCTGTAGGATACAATGGACCTGATTAAGAGAACAGCAGTAGGATTCATAGCCAAAATAGATGCTACAGGGCAAATCAGCTCACATGGAAGATGCTCACACATCACAAGTATCTTAATTGCTGTGCTTATCAGGAACATGAATTAAATATCCAGTGGAGACAGTCTAGAGCTAGACTACTAACCTCTTTTGAGAACAGTCCCAGCAAATTGCACTGATCTCTAACAAGAAAACAACTTTTCTTTATTCTCCCTTATAAAGTGTCACTTGCATATTGGGAGCCATTACCATGCCCCATATAATGGCTAGGAAGCATATACTTTAGGACTAAAACACATCCTTAGTTATGTCAGTGCTTACATGAACATGGTCAGTACACAGGACAATAGAGTTAGTGCTGATGCACACTACCATAAGGAAAACAAGTGCAAAATACTACTGTGATTGTAGCATATATATCCACATAGAGAGAAGGTCATCAGGGTCTGGTCTTTTCAGGTTAAGGAAGTAAGCCAATAACATTAGAAAATACATTAGAAAATTTTTACAAGTATGTTGCTGTAAGCAGCACCACATTTGCACCATTTGTGTTTGCACTTGCAGTACTTTCACAGCTACAAGATGTCACCTGTGGCTATATGGCCTTATTTCGGAGGCCCCAGAAATACAACTAGTCAGTCATGCAAATTTATCAAATACTCTCAACTGTATCTCAGTGCAAAACTAGTAGTTGGTTTAGCTGTAATGGTCACAGCAGACATTCTGTTAAGCTTCAATACTCTTAAGAACCTAGGTTTTAGAAAGCCAGTAGCCAGCCTTCTATTTCATGATTACAATGAGAAGGGATAACTTCGGCAATGGTATGATTAAATCACCAGTTAATGATCCTGAATAAAAAACAAAGTTACATTATTTCATCCCCACCCTCTACTAATCCTGAGCTTCAGCTGCTCTGCCCTTTGCCCCCACCCTGCCAGGCTCCATCAGAGCACACAGAACCCTTGGGTAAACAAGTTTCAATCTGGAATATACAGCAGGGTTGACAAACATGATTTATGTGCCCTAGAAGGACAACAGAGTTGAGAGTCTCTCTCTTCAAGTCTGCTTCATTACCTATGCCACAAGAATTGCTACCCTGAATGAATCTGCCAGTATTCTGATACTATCCTTAGTGTAACCATAAGATTAAGATAAGTACTTTTTTTAAAATGCAGACTACAGACTGCACAGCTGCAGAACATACATAAACAGGTAATAGAAACAAAAGGGTTTTAGACACAGAGCTAAACATAACTAACACATTATCTCCTACCATTCCTGCCCTTCTTCTGTGATTCTAGCCAGTACCATTAGGCGCTCAGAAGCTACAGGCTGGGGATTCAGTTATTCAAAGACACCTTTAAACCAAGTTAATGGACAACATTTTATTAGTGAGAATCCTTATCTTCTTTTAGAGTCCAACTGAACTTTGGTGATTGCTCTAATTTCAATTTCTCCCTTCACCTGCAGTCAGGAAGGCATTTCAACTTTATCAAAACAGATGGGGAGGCAGACAGCAGTCTGAGAAAAACACTGATGTTCCTTCACCATAATACAATTCAACTATTATCTGCCTACAGGATAAACCAAGTCAACTGGTAACTACTCTAGTGTGCTGCTAAATCCTGAACAGAATTATTAGCAGCTCTTTTCCACAAGGCTGAGCTGTACCCAAATCAGAGACTAAGATCTTTCCTCGTGTTTTCCATGAAAACATACTTTCTTTTTTTTTATGACAAAGTATGCAATCATATAAATAGGATTAATGCAGGCAGCACATAACTGGCTTTTATTAAACATAAGATACAGTGATTACTAAGAATCACTTTGGGGTTGACAATAAAGTTGAAGTGAATGCTGCTTCTAGTTATCCATCTGAGAGATGTAGGGACACACAAACAGTGACACTCAAGAGCACAGATAACTTCAACAAAAATACACATGCCGAGTAATCTCACTCTGTCCTTTAATCTAAAAAAAAAAAAAATCTGCAATTCTAACCTGTAAAATTACTGCAGGGATCTTATTTCACCTCCATAAAAAACCAACTAAAAGTGGTGATGAATAAAATGAATGAGATAACTGTGACAATCAGCCCATTATTTAATTACTATTCTGGTCAGGAATACTCTGTGAACATTATGCTTGGCTTCACATTTATAGACTTTGAAATGGATTCAGTGCTCCTTCCTTCCAACAGTGTTGGAAAATACAGTTTATTAATAATAAAATTCTTCAACTAGTTCTCTTTTCAGCTCAATCTCTTTCAGGGTAGGAAAGAGGTCAAAGTTCTTGTAGATCCTGATGGCATTAAAGGGAGTATGATTATAGGCAATGATGTGTTATGAAAAAGGCATTATCTCCCATCTGCACACCGCTGTCCTCCCATCACAATGTAAACAGAATAAACCTGTAAAGACACTGGCTGACCTCATCTCATGAAAAAATACTGACTAGAATCACACTGTAATGATACAGACAATAACGCACGATGGTCCCACTTAACCTCTAATAATGTGATGTTTCGGCATGCTTGCTACCTAGAAAAACCAGACATCTTCAGTATAACTAGTACTCTGCTCACAGGCCCTAAAACGGACAGTACAAATTGTGACTGCCTGGGGCTATTTTTGTTTTGTTTTGTTATTGAGCCAAATTCTCTTCATATTTACTTGATATAAATTCAGAAGTTCAGGAATTTATTTTCCTTTGTTCCAAAAGTTTTTTAAGTCTCCAACTTCCAAAATGTTGTCTAAAACCTATGTTTAAATGGTTAAAAATGGGTCCAAGTAGAAAATGAAAAGCAATGTCCCCGTTTTCCTTCACCTAAATCCATCTGTGGTGGCTTTTTCCTCTATCACACAGAATTTTATTTTGAAAGCACACAAGATGCTCAAATTCAACAGCTACTCAAGGTAAAATAATTCATCCCCTATGTCTTTATCAATTTTAAGAAATGAGCCAATTACCCCAGCAGTTCTGTCATGGATGTTATTTCACTCTAAATCTTTATTAAGAGGTCTGCTGCTTACACCTGGATAAGAAGTTAGCACTATCTGTATTTTCAGACTCTTCCTCTAAGAAAATATTTACACTACTTCCTATTTTTCAAGAAAGCTGTTTCTGGACAACTTAGGTTTAATTTTTTCCTTTTTAGTTTTAGCAAATCACCCTTATGCCTACAGGAGAATTACATTTTCAGTTACAAATAAACAAACACATTGTGATATAACACCACATCAAAGTACAAGAAAATCTCAAATCCTTGTGGTGCACAGCATACAGATAAGCCAACCATCAAGAAGTCAAAACCAAGGAAAATACAAGTACATTTTATTGACTAATACCAAAGTTACACATACATAAAGCACTGCCTACAACCACTGTACCTTTACTTCTAAATCTAAAATTCTAGGAGATCAATGCAACCATACAGTTTCATTTCAATGACTTTTTCTGCACTGAAACTTCCCTGCAAAAGGTCCCTCCATAGCAGATCTATCAGCAATTGGAATCCTCAGCTGAGAAATTAGTTTAGACTATATCAGAGAATTCTGTTGTAACTTTAGATACACTGTACACATGAACAAAACCAAGAAAGTATATATAACTTCTCGTCATGGCTCTTTACAAAAATTACAGTAGAAAAGATAGCTGATGAAGTTCTGTACTTTACGCACGCATGCAGTGCTCTGCTCCTATGCAGTAGGGACAGTCATCAAAGAACTCACTTCAGCTAAACTGAAGGGCTTGTCCAACAGGGCAAGGTTGTGGTCTCACTCAGGATTAATGAGAAACTAGCACGTGCTTCAACAACCCTTTTGAGCCTCCCTGAGACCTGAATGCTAAAGCAAGTGGGATTTTGTGGCAATTTGTTGCTCCTGGAGGAAAAATAGCTTTCAGACAGGAAGAGCCAAGAAGGTGAAAACCCTTGATGCCAGTGGAATATATAAAAGTACACTCAGACCAGGAGTATGTATGAAGTGAACTAAGTTGGTGTGCAAGTGACCCAACACAGCATACTAAAAAAAAAACAACACATTTTTTTCCATAAATTTGAGGTGAGAAGAATCTGCTGGAATCACAGAAACTAAAGAACTTAAATTTTCTTTACAGCTGTTTTAAGAATGGCTCTACATTGTTGCTGTAGTTTAGTCAGGTCTAAGCAGGGCAAACAAAAGATCAGTTTATTACTCACTCATAGTTCCCAGAACTTTAGGTTGTGAGGACTAAAGTGCCTGTGTCACTGATCACTGATCATCCTCACACAGACACTTTTTTCTTAGAGTCAGGGTATATGGTTTTCAGGAGAGTTCAGCGTACTCAGAATTTGCAGAGTTACTACCTAAATTTCAAATAAAGTCCCTCCTCTTGTGATTCCCAGTAGTTGCTTTTTCAGAGTATATTTCTCATTCTACCAGTATAGGCAGTGCAACATTGAAACATTTTAAGCCTAAAGTAAATAATCAAGAAAAAAAAAATTAAAACATTAACAGAAACACACATACCTTTTGAAAATCAGAAATTACTCTGTAGAAGCTTGCATTGTAGAGAATGTCTTCCTTTCCCTAAAACAAACAAACAAAAACACTGACACCTTAATTAATTGTGCATACTAATATTTAAATACCTAATAAAAATACAGTGAACTACTTCAAGATCTTATTTTTCCCCCAGAAATTATTTCTCCTTATGGACCAGAATATACACAATACAGCAAGCATAAACATTGCACACTCAAGAGTTTTTGTTTGAAGTTAATTTTATTTTGAAATTCTCTGTTATCTAAGCAAAAGCATCACAGCTGCAGGTGAAACTAATATGTGGTATCCATTTTCTAAGTACTTAAACTAGAAAGTAACCCTCAATAATAGAGACCATGAATGGATCATGGCATCAGGAGCAAAGCAAAAAAATGCAGTTTATTATGAAGTACATAATCGGGACTCTTTCAGATCCCAGCTCTGAGTAAAAAGTAGATTACACCATCATTATTAGTGGTAAAACATACTTCCCCAGTGCTTTGCCAAAACTTTAGAAAGATGAAAGCATCAACTAATTCTCTGATGTCCACTTCTGCATTTTTCCCTTCTATTTGTGCTGAGAAGGGGTTGGCAGCACAAGAGCACTCTACACTTCTGTGCTTCTGGGCAGCACATGTGGCTAAAGGGGTTCATACTATTCCCTCGGTGGCAGACAACAGGGCAGCAACAGGGTCACAGAAGCCTCCTCGTGACATTCTAGTATTTTCATTTTCTGCAATAGACTCCATGTATCATAAAGTTGAGTGCTTCAAGGAAAATCTGACCTCTTCTCAAGGACACTTGTATGGACCCTGTGGCTATCACACATCTATCAATAATACCAACTGCTTTGCTGTTTATACTTTTTCCCCTTATTTTTTAAAGTGCACAAACCCAATTGATTTCTATATCCAAGTTATTCGTATGACAGCTTAAAACGGACATGAACACAACAGCCATTCAGCAAGCAAAGCAGCAGATGTACAGAAACCAGAATGAAAAGGAAAAAAGTGTATTCAAAAATGAAGTGAAATCCAAATTTAGGTTAGAAATTGATGTATTATAAGAGATGTTTTAAAGTAATAAAACCCAAGTGTATTCAGCACTGAAAAAAAAAATTGCAGTCCTTTCAAATGGTTCTCTATGAAGAGCTCCTGCACACTAGGACAGAAGCTGTATTTTCCTCTCTTTCATTAAGCTTTATCTTTTTCCCTTTAAAGTAAAATAAAATGAAGCCTAAAACTGAGAGCATCCACTAGGCACATAATCAGGATTAAATCTGACCCAATACCTTTTAAGTTTTATGAAGTACAGAAGTGAATGGGAGGGGGGAGGAGGAAGGAAAAAGCCTCAGTGAAATTAGAAACAGAGATGTTCTAGAAAACAAGTGTCTCAGCCAAGAGAGGACAGAGCACGTTGTGAGTCTAGCATTCGCCTTGAAAACTCAAGATACATAAAACATCACAACTAATACAGTAGAGGGACTGAGAACCATGGCAATCACAATTACAGCCATGAGAGCAGATAACGAAAGTAGTTTACTGTTCTGTTGGATTCTCCCAAAGTTGCCAAAACCTTCCATTAAAATAGAAGATTTTCCAAAACATAAATAGCAACTCTGAGAGGATTATGGCTAGGTACTTTTTCATTAAATACTGACAGCATGCTCTTCTAGTAAAAGACTACACAATGCCTTTGGTTGGTTATCATGTCTTGAGGGTTTTTTTTAGTGTCTCAAACTTTCTCATTTTGCTACTGCATTTTCAGGCTGGTCTCAGTAACCCATAATTACATGACAAGATATCACTGGGTCTCCACCATCTCCATCACCTCATAGCTGCAAGCAAAATTGTCCTTAAACTTACTTCTGGAGTCAACTAAAGCCAACTTAATGCTATAATAAACTGACTATTCAAAACATGTTTCTGTTGGAAAACCAAAGGCATTACAAAAATATTTTCAAGCACACAAGCTACTCTTAGTCTGCAATGAAAGATACACCTCAGATATTTTGCAGATTGTGGTCAAATTTCAACATAGTTATGTCAGTGTACAATCCAGCACAGCTCCACTGAAATCAGTAGCAATGTATCATACTTAATACACATAACAGAAACAGAAGCTGTTTCTCCATTGGTTTTAATAATTTACAGCTTTCTGGGTAAAATTGCCACTGGGCTCTGAAATTTCTCATATTCCATGTAAACAGATGAGTACGATCTCATAAATAAAATTTAAAAAAAATCAGTTCCTTTTTAGTTATGCAAATACCAGAGATCTTTTTCTTTTCACCAGTTAAGTGTTTCTTCAGAATCTTATTTGTGTTCAAATCTCCAATGGCCCTTTTACTAAGACTGTAAATTCTTTGAAGAAAACAGTTACAGCCAGAGTCAAGCCTCAGCTACAGAGGCAGAAACACTAAGTAATCTTTAAGTCACGGTAACATAACTACTGACACTGAACACACAGCAGTTGCAGCCTCAGGTTTATCCACTGTTTGACCACTAACAGAAAAAGCCTACAATTTTAATTTTTCTCCTCCTCCAAAAGAAAAAAAAGTTTTAAAGAGAGGTAAATATGGTAAGTGCATTGGTATCTACTTTTTGCAGAGAATTGATTTTATCTTCATCAATTCCTGAACAGATAACCAGACAGATACCACAGGATCTCAGTTGCAACTGAACCCCTACCCAGCTCTTGAGGCACTGAATTCTAAAGTGCCCAGTGTTTATCACTGGCCACAACACAGATTTCTCAACTACTGTTCAGTAAGGCAAGGCTTGTTTCTAGACTAGTCACCTGGACTTCCCTTTCACCTTAAATATATCATATTACTTGCCTCCCCCACTCTCTCTCTTCATGCGACTTAACCCTCTAATAAGCCTACTAGGAAAGCACTTAAGGCTTCAAAACCCACAGCTAAATTATGATGCTTCTTCAAAAGTACAGACAGCTTACATCAAGACTCTGGGCTTGTCACCAGGTTTGGTTTTAATTTTTTTTTTTTTTTTTAGAGTTTCAAACAAGTTTTCATCAACAGGGATCTAACATGCAAGTTTCTTTTTCACCTTTGAAATGTCAAGGGAGAATGGTCTGACAGAAACATGTTTCTAGAGCTTCTCCATCTACTAGCACTTGGCTAGGGACAGAGAGCCCTTCCTTGAGTTACTACTGAAACTTTAGAATTCCAATAAGGATCTTCTGCCTGATGCTAATAAGACATGAAGTACAATTATCCAATTTAGGAAAGACCATCAGAATCTTAATTTAAACATGACAATTTTAGACCAGTGATATATCCTATTCTGAAACAGTCTTCACCTAATAAACCTTCACTTATCTCGTGCCAAAAAGGAATTTGAAACAGTTCACCTGGTTATTATTTTTAGACACACAATTTTTAATATTTGGCAGACCTAAAGATCCTTATACAGAGATCGGGACAGGTAGTTTCTAAAAAGGTTCTTTGTAAATTTTTTTCCGGATCTGAGGAAACAAACAAAAAAAAAAGACAAACAGCCGCACCGCCAACCCCCCTCCACCAATACAAAAAAACCCAAAAAACCTGAAAAAGTTGCTCTCATTCTAAGGCTTGGTCTTTGATAAGATGATGCCAGCTGGCATACAGTCATAGGTAGGAAGCCACACTTACCAAAACAATGCTGTGTCAGGCCCCTGCCTCCTAAAAGCAGGCAGCAGGGCTGTGTGCTGCCAGGTCCTGCCTTTAATGGGGTAAGCTGTTCTAGCAAGGGCCACGCTGTCAAATTGTTCATTCTCATGTGAAGCCTTTGAGAAACCTCAGCTCCTTCCTGGTGTGGAGCACTGCCAGGGACATCAGTCTGTTGCTGGTGACACACTCCACATACAATTCAGTGGCTTCCTGCTCAAAGCATTACATAATTTGAGCCTCTGGCATAGCTTTCTGGAACATTTCACATACAAGATCAGCAGCTTCTTCAGTTACCAGATAGCTCGGCACCTTTTCTCCAATGATACTGACCTGGATGGCACTGACTATGGGGGCATATGGCTGGCCCCAGGCAAATCAAAACTGGACAGCATGATTCACAGAGACAGAAGTAGCTAAATACACAGTTAAACACAATTGCTGGTAAATAACTTCAGAAAAGGTTAAAAAAAAAAAAAAAACAACCAAACATTTAATCCTTTTTTGACAAAGAAATCCCACGATGAAAATCACATTCATAAAACCACATGACTGTTGCATTTAGTTTCACTGAATTTAGTCAGAAACTTATTACACAAAGAAAGTATACAACCTGCTGCTAGCACCACACACGATACACACTTAAGTACTAGTCCTACATCTGACTGCAGACACGCTATCATCAGTCAAGAGTTCTCAACTCAGTATCAGAATTCACACAGCTGAACTGAAAAGTGAAAGTACTTCTTGGTATAAATTCCTCAATCAGGCAGACTATTTCCAGACACTGCAAATAATTTAGAACCCAAGAACTATACTTTTAATGAAAAGCACATCCATCAGTACAGTACACTTCCCAAAATTATTTTAAAATAACAAAATCTTTCAGATGTCTGCCTATATAGAAAAAATTATATTTATGATAAAAACACATAAGTCAAGCCATAAACAGTAGAAGCATTTGTGCAATATAAAACAGCAGCACAAAATCTGATCATCATGCAAGTATGACAGGCCTAATAATAATAATTATATATTTATTATTATTAATATTATTATTATTGCATAATCTGCAATTTCAGTCACAGAATTTCAGGGTATTTTGGATGTAACAACTACATACTACCCTAAAATTTCCTTTACCTATGTTTTAAGAATTTTTTATTTTGGTTTGGTTTTGTTGTCAGGAAAAAGTGCTCAATTTTTCCTCACCTATAGTAAGTAATTCTCTGGAACCAAGATTATTGTTCTGCACTTTAATAGTTTTTAAATCTATGATATCACTCTCAGCTGATGAGAGCATTAACAGTCCAAGACTTATGGCATTACGAGAATCCAGCTCAATTATGAGTAAATGCTTTTACTCTGCTTGGGCCAATGAAATTAATTCTTTAAAAACTGCACTCCAACTAAACGGGATGTTTAGGGGCTCATCACCAAAGAAAGCACAAGTGAAGGGGCAATTCCAGACTCCAGTGAGCAGGCTGAGAAGCTAGAATAGGCACTGGGAAACATGCAACAGGTTTGAAGATGGGAAGACGACAGATACTCCTTTCAGGCGAGCAAGCATCAACCAGCTGCCAGCACTTTAAATCACTGAGATAAAATGCAATCATCCAAGGTCTCCACGGAAAACTCAGCATCATCACCAAAATCCTAATACAGCTCAGTCATTCTTTTGGGGATGTGTCCCATGTTCCAGAAACTGGGAGCTAGCTTCTTGTCATTCATATTTTGAAGCACAGGCCAGCAGCTCCAACACAGCATGTTCTGACCTACACTTGTTGTCCAAATCCTCTGTAACAGCAAGAGAAATGGATTAAGCAACATTGTTTTTCCCCTTGAATAATTACTCAGATAATTATATATTGGTTATAGTACAACATACACTGAATAGTACAAAACAACACATAATGGGCATACCATTTAATCCAAAACTCTTTGTCCCGCAACATACAGGAGAGTACATAGTTGATCACATTAGGTGTGCTCCTCCAGGGATGTTTAATAAGAGCAAACTCTTCCAAATGTAACAAATAGATGCCCCCTAGTTTTTTTATACAGTCCCTTCTTTGGCAGTCATATTAACTTATACATTTTTTTTAACCATTTTACAAAACATTATTAATTACTAAAGCCATCTGTGCTTCTAGAGAACACTCCTTTCCATCCTTTTTTTTCCTTCCTACTGGGCTGCACAGTGAAAAATGCAGCAGTGTATTTACAACCATTTTTATACCAGCAGATGTTACACCACCACAAAACTGCTTTGCTGCAAGTTTGAGAAGAAAGTGGTAGGAAGAAGTTTACATAAGCAGACATTATCAACAAAAGCAACAGAGGATGGCAAACCACAGGCCATAGACATTTAATTCATACAACACTCTCTTCCTCTTTCTCACACTGCTTTCCGATTTATTTTAGTTCCATAGGAGAATCTCATGGGCAGTCACTCCATAATGCATGGCAAGGCCTAAATGCCAACAGCTTTTCTTGTCTCAACAAAATGTACAGAGCTGAAATTAAATTACAACCGGCTTAAACACTTTTATTTTGCTTCTACCCACCTAGAACATATACACCATTCAAACTAAACACATTTAGTCATCGAATAATATGAAGTATAAAAGCAAAATGTGCACTGTAATAAACAGATAGTAATCAAAATTGTTTTAAAGTATATCTCTGAATCTGGCTGCAACCAGTTAGCTAAAAGTGGCATTGTGATGGAAATAGCATGGTCTTTCAGTGCAAGAAAGTAAATATATTCTACCAGATACCAGCACAGGAGTTGAAATCCACCCAAGAAAACCATTTGCATTATCGGTTTGCATTACTCTGCCATAACATTTTGACAATGAGTTTAAACATTAAGCTGCAAGTAAAATGCCTCTTTTTCAAAACTGATGCAATTTCTTAAGGCAAAATCTGATATGGTTAGCCATATTTCCTGTCCAATAGTTTCTCCCAAACAAAAAAATGGGAGACGTTGGTTTAACTTTTTATTTGTCCTGTAAACAGATCAAAGCATTACACATCTGCAAGAGGTTTACAGAGCTTCATTGTGCAAACATCCTGGGTCCAATGCTACAGGCTTTACTGAAACAAATCTCTTATGATGGTAGCCAGTACTTGTCTGTGCTAGGCTGCCCAATATAAAAGCCTACACTTCAAAGGGAAATTAATAATTTGAAGGCCCACTTGACCAAAAACTATTAAAAGATGTAGCTTGAATTTTTTAGGCTGATCTTCACCCCATGTAATTAGCATGGTTTCACATTTGCATTCTATTGCCCATATACTATTTGCTCAGCAATAAGTTCCTCCTGTACTAATGTTATGAATTCCCTGGGGGAAGGAGCATTTTTAATAAGTATATACAACACCTAAAAAAAGATTCCAGAACCACTATTAGATCTAAGTGTTTTAAGACTGCAAAGTGTCAAACAATCTCTAGCAAGGATGAAACATCTTTCTAGATCTATGCTCTGTATATTAGATTGCAATTCCTGCCCAGTCTCTTCTTTTTTTTTTTCTCATCCAACTATGGAGTCACATTTGTTCAGACTTTGTTCCTGCCTTTCACAGAACTAGAAGGTGGAGGAAACAGACACAACACAAGCCATATAAAGTACTTTTAAAACTGACAGGGATGTTCAGTAGTAGGCTTGGCTTCTGCAGCTACTTCAGTTCATTGAGAAAAATAATTTTTATATGTATAAATGCTTTTGACTCAAGAGCGTCCCTTTAAACAAGCTTTGCTGATTCAGACTATCTCCACACAGTTGCCAAAAAAACCCCACACTCCTAAGTTCTGCTCTAACTTAAAGGTTTACACAGGGAATCCTCATGCCTAGAAATAACACTAAGAAGCACATTTACATTTTTGCTGGAAGACGGATGTCAAAGATTATACAAAAAAGACTGCTGTATCAGCCTATACTTCTAAAACTGAAATGAAAGAAATTTTACTACTGCTGTGCTATAAATAAAAACTGGATCTGCTCCTTAACAAATGTATTAAAGACAAGAGTCTCTAATATTGCATGTCATGTCAATCTAAGCAGTATGAGCAATGCCTTGCTCCATATGTTAAGCTGCACTCCTGGGATTTTGTTCTGGTATGGTATGTTCATGCCCCTGATTTGTTACATTTTGATTTGCAAGTCAAGGTCAAGAAGTAATTTACCAGAATCCCTGTTGCTAACACATACGCTGCAGGCTTCTGTAAACCCTCTTATCAGGACAAAAGAAAAGGTCTCAAGAATTGGAATATAAAAAGATATAAAATTGTCATAATTATTCTGAAAGCTGCTTTATACCTTTAGACACTTCAGCATGGTGGAATGAACAACACGGATGCCATTTCTTTTTAACTTCCATAAAATAGTGTTGTGTATATAGTCTAGTTAAAAACAGTGTTGGGGTGTATTCTCTCATGCGATGTATCAGCAAATGGGCACCAATGAGGTTAAAAAAAAAAAAAAGCTGCATTGTCATAAAAGCAATAAAATAAATAATGCAAGGATAATTCCTGCCCCAGAAACCTTGCAATTTAGGACATGAAGAATCCTTAAGGGATCATACCAAACCTACCTAACGTTCCTGAATTGACATTTACATTGTGCTGTATGTCAGTTCATATTTTAAGGGCTAAGCTGGAAGTATTCACATCATTCTGATGTTGTGTATCTCATTGTTCACTAGACAATGAGCCTTCATGTCAGGCATTATAATGTTTAAGAAAGGTATTGAAAAAAATACTATAATCGTAACATGGGGCGGGAGGAGGTGGGGTGTCTTAGTGTATTTAATCTGAGTCCTGGTTTAGAACAAAGAAATCTAATTTTAAGAGTCCACTACAGCCAGATATGCTTATGCTCAAAAGATACAGTGAGGGCTGAGAGGTGCTAGACGGTGGAATTACCAAACCAATATCAAAGAGCAGAGAAAGAACTTTCAGGCTGGGCCTCTATCCCCCCCCCATATCACAAAAGGTTACATATTCTAACCCAGAAACACTACCACACCTACAACAGGATCAAATGTTTCCTAACAGCCACTCCTGGCTCCCCTGAAACTGAGCTAAAAATTAATTTTCAAGAAATTGTATCAGCCTCAATACAGTAATCCATAATTCAAACAACTCTCCATTCTGAAAAAGCATTATCCTAGACAGCTGATCTAGCAAATCAAAGGGCTTTTTCCCTTTCCTGAAAAAGAGCAGTTTTAGCAACTACATGTTAACTTAGTGGAACAGTCAGAAAGATTTGCATCTTGAGACAACTTTGTGGATACACACTTCACTTTGGAAGGAATAATTGGAGCCACCTTGGGCGTACAGTCAGTAGGTTTCTGTCAAACACAGTACAAATTAAGTATTTCACCTGCAAAACCTACAGATCAATTTAATCATATCTCAAACTCTAAAGGGCTGGGTTTGTGCACCTGCAACAAACTGTAATCAGGTAATTTTTATTTCTCATAGATGGTATACCTCCTGCCAAGTAACTCCTTATGCTATTTAGACTCTTGTTACCTTTCTTTTGTCAGGTCAAATTCCAAGATTAAAGAACCCCAATGAAACAGAAGCTATTCCATCTTCTATCAGATAGAATAGCCATTTTCTTTCCTCCTCCCTCCATATCTTCTGTTTTGCTTATGAGCATTATTAAACAACTTCCAAATTCTTAGAGGCAGTGAATAGACTGGAACAAAATAACAGTAATCAACAACTATAGTGCCACTCATAAAGGATATTGAAATACACTGCAGACAAGCATCACCCAGGCATTACTAATATCTTGGAAGCTGACAATAAAAACTCTTTCTAAAGAGGGGAAGCCACAAGGAAAGGAAAAATTAAGTGACTTGCTCTAGATTTTGCAAGGCCAAAACATGGCCAAAATCAGAAAAGCAATTCTAGCAGCACAGAGTTAGATATGATCTATAGAGTTACTTACAATATCAAGCCCAAATAAGAACAAAAGATAAATACTGAAAGAAACAGTAAAGTTTATATACCCTGCTTCTCATAGTTCTTCAAAGAACGCCATCTCACCAACCCTTATCTTAAGAGCTTTGCTTAGAATGAGCTGCCCTGAAAGCAGAATAAATCACATCTCCAGTGATGCGTTCCTCACATTTCTATTATTATTATCCCTTTTAACAATGAAAAGAATATACTACTAAGTGGACACAAAATTCTGGCTTATAAGTCTAGCTTGATAAAACTACAGATGCATAGACCCAGTCACAATAGTATTACAGTAAAAGTGAATGGATAAGTTACAACAACCTTCCAAAAGGTGCCTTAGATGAGGGATAAAGAGGATCTGAGTGGGATACAAGGCTCAAATGGACTTAGGTTACACACTTGTAACACCCCCACTTTGTCAACAGACATTGCTGAACATGAAGAGCCGCCTTTTGCTAGAATTATGTTTCCATTATTAAGAAGCGTGCTAATTACTAGCTGAAGACTACTCTGTTAGGCAAAACAGGCCCTACTGAAGCGTTTAAGACAATATTCTTTAGTTTCTAAAACCCAAGACATGATGATAGCATGAAGAGGTGGAAGGAAAAAAGATTCATCCACTTGCAGTCACCTTTAAATAAGAATCCCTTTACATGCTTTAAAATTACTGAGAAGTATTACCTTTTCTTCAACTTCTGAAAAAAGTGGTACGTATACAGAAGAACCCACTTTTTAACTGGAAGGATGAGTACACTTAATGGCTTACAAAATTAAGCAATATTACCAGAAAAGTAATTATTTAAATTATGAATTGCTTTTTAAAGGCAGAGATGAACCTCACCAAATACCACAGGTCTGCAGTTTTAGACTTTTAGGTATATAGTTATGTAGCTTTTAACAAAACTGACAACTTGCTCTTGTAATTACTACCTCTAATGCTTTGATGAAATACTCCACAGATCTTTCAGATGAACCAGGCAAAGCAACACCTTCACAATCCAAGTTTTAGTTAAAATTTCAAATTACTCATGACGACGTTCACAAGTATTTAAATGCCACTAGAGGAAGAGATTATTGGTCTAGATATCATCAGCCTTTACTAAGGTCTTAGTATTAAATAATTCAAAAACTAAGCCCACAACAAGGCTAATGTAATTTTACATGACCGGAAAATCCCTCATATTTTGCTGTACTAAGATTGTGTTCTGTAAAGAAAACAATTGGAAAAATAAATGGAGAGAATGAAAGTTAAATGAAAATACACAGAGAACATTCTGACACTAAATTACAGTGAGATGAAGCCAACTTCTTAAAACCACATAACATAACAGTCAACACACCCATTTCTCCCTGTGAATTTCAAAATCTGTTTTCCAGTTTTCAAAAGCCATAAAGTAAATTGCCACATTGCTCAGCACCTGAATCATGGAAAACGACTAACTGTATCAATTAACTAGTGATTCAAAATTACCTGAAGAACTACTTGTATATCTTTCTACATAATTTCAGCTCAATTCAACAGATGTTTTTAACATATCAAATATTTGAGAACTGTGATTATAATCTTCGTTGTCACAATATTCATCTTCAGTTGTTCTGCTGAGGGGAGGGAAGGTGTTCATCCTATAATAAAGTGAGCAATATCTTTTCAAGGATATATTAGAAATTAAAGCAGGATGAGATCAGTGAGGATTACAGGGTACCGTATTTAACTGAGCATAACTAAATCAAAGATATATAAATCTGAGCATGTATTTCTTGACATACTGATTCAGTTGATTTAGTTCAGAAAATTGAAATGTCATAAAGATCATTGTAAAAAAAAAATCCCCAGCAATAAAGCTTATGGTTTTTTAAAAGTTGTCTAGTTCATGCCAATTCACAACTGCTCATGTGAGCATTTCAGCTCATGTGTTTTAAGATAAAAGAAGCACTTACAAAAGAAATACCTGTTTGCAAAGCGAAGAATTACTGCAAACATATATTTTGATTTCCTCCACATCTGGAAATATAGTTATGTTACATAATCGTTTTGGGTCACCAGGGTAAAGCTGCTACAAAGTAACACCATTTATGTACCTTTGGGAAAAAAAAACAACCAAAACCACAAACCACAAAAACAATCACAAACACCTTCCCCCCAAATGCAAACAAAAATCTGAATTGTTGGTATGCTGTCACCATAGGAAAAAACCAACATTTTTTCTTTTTTTCAAGGCTGCAGTTCAGTAAAAGAATACGCAGCAAAGAAAAGGTGATTAAGTTTTGGTATGTGATGTGGACTACCAGATAAACGTCTAAGTGAGCTGTGATTCACATATTCACATAGGGACCACAGTTTTTCGGTACAGACTTGATTAATAAGAATCCTTCTAAATGAATTCAAACAGAGTAACAGAAATGAGGATTTATACCTTCCACAGCAACCAAACAAAAATATATAATAGGAACAACAGCACTTAACACTTCTCCATAGTAATGGCCACACAGCTCTCTAGAAAGGTAACAGTGAATTGCAGAAGGCTGATAACGGGTTTTTTTCTTTTTCCTGTCCACTAAAGCACCCATACATATTTACTACCAGCTCAGTCCAGAAAACTAAGTGATCATCAGCTGTCTGTCCTTCTCAATGTAAAGGTAACAAACAGTCAAATTAACAAAAGAAACATTTGGGTACTCGCTTACTATGCATGCAATCCATATACCCATCCACACAAGTTACCAGGTCTGCCAGCACTACACCAATCTCTTAACTCTCTCTGGGGCAAGTCCAGTTAAGAAGATTCTTCTCCGAAGGTGTCAGTCTTCATTAATTCAACATAGGAGGAGATGGCAATCACTCTCATAAAAGCAAAGGAAGCATTTCCACTACCTGATGCAAAGGCTAATTTATTTGTGAGATATTTTCCTGTATAAACACACAGGAAATCGCACACAGTTACAATTTTTATATGACTTTTACTAGGTAACCTTACGCTTTCATTAAGATACCTCAAAGGAGAGTATCTTATCAATACCTGTTGGCCAGAGTAGGCACGTATGCTGATTCCAGTACTTTCTCAGACAAGGAAGAAAAAAGCAATTAAACATGCAGTACCAAACATACCTAATGCTTTAGTATGCATCCAAGTAGACAAGGATCTGCTTGAGGTTACAAAATTATACCAATGATATCTGAATGCAGAGAAGCAGCAACCTGCACGAGTAATAAACTATGTCTGCTTTTTTCTGAACTGGGCCAGTCTTATTATAAGTTATTTCTCTTCCCTGACACCTACTATAGACATGGGTCAATGAAAAAACACTAGGTATTTCATAGCTGAAAACCAGAGCATCAGTAAAGGAACAGCCATGCTCTGCTAGATATTGCCAAATTTGCAGGATTTGGAAACAGTCACTGTTATCTGTTCAGTTGCAGCAGAGATTACAAGACTGCCAGTTCTTCCAGTGTGAATGTCGATGTACAGCAGGGGTACTTCCAGCTTTACAGCAAGCAGAAGAGCCTGCCAGGGTCTCATAGCCCCAGCTGTAATGCCTGGGAGAGCCACCCACCCAGGACAGCAAGCAGCAGTTGAATTTTCTCACCACTCAGATCGCCCTGTTTGTGTCCTCAATTATTCTCCAGGTCACATCTCTCCCCTCTTCTCCTCCTCACCCCCCGAAACCCTTGCCTTCTGCTTCAGCATGGGAATTCACCAATCAAAGCAGACAAGCACATCATGTGAGGCACGGCAGACACACTGAGGGGAATTTCCAAGAGCTTCCCTGCACCTGCAGCATTCACGGATTCAGGAGATTTCCAGCGTGAAAATTACAAGCAGAGCAGCAAAGCCCAAGTATTCACATTACCCGCAACTAACAGCTCTCATGCCAGACTGCAGCACCTAATTTGCAATCTGCTCTGACATACCTGCAATCACATTCCATCTCCACTTGTCATTTACTCTATGACAATTATTCATAGGCATATTTTGTAGGGAAGCAGCACACAAATAACACAGACTGAAAGACCAGAAAGCAATAATTACTCAGTCTATTCTTTGCTAATGTCAGTCATGCAGTACAAATCTCTGAATCCAGCAGAGAGGCAAATTAATCTGCATCAACCCTTAAAATCTGTATGGGGGGGGGGAATAGGGGTGGAGATGGAATCAAATAAAATCTTCCAACAGCTCCCATCTGTCTTGCAGTCAAGATTTAGGACCAATACACAGTCCATTTCATCATCACACTGTGCCACCCAACCTCTTCTTTAACAGAGTTATGCTTCACTGTCACCCCTGCAAAGAACTCTACCATGAATTTATCAGTCTCTCACCCTCTTTCTTCAAAATGCTTTTCCTTCCCTGATCAGGGTCACTCATAAAAAAAGACTATACCAATTCTGTTTGGTTAAATAGATCATGTTAGCCCAGCTAGAGTAACTATGCCATGGAGCCACTTCCTCCTTCCCCATAAGGCATTCATCCTCCATTGCCACTCACTCTCTTATGAGAGGAATTCTGTAAGAATTTGAGTAACATGTCCTCACCATGTCTACATAACAAAAAAAGCAACTTGCATAAAGGTACCCATATTAAAAATCCAGGTTTGTTTTGGTTTTGGGTTTGTTTTTTTTAAGAACAACCTTTTATCCCAATTTGTGTATTTCAGAACAAATCGGCTCTTAGTACAGTTATCAACTCCTTTCTTCACCATACTTCATCTTAGCAGCTGCAGCAGCAGTACAGATGTCTACAGCCAGATAGGCGCAAGCACCCTGAATCCAGAACGTAGCCTGAGCGGAGGGTAGAGAACATATGTACGTGCAATAATGATAGCATATACAGCAGCATCAATAGTATCTCCACAAGCTTCAGAAGGAAAACCAAAAAGTAAACATGAGAGACATGGCAATTTCAGCCATGGGAAATAAACATGTTCAGGAAGAAAAAAAATGGAACAGAAAGCCCTGTAGAGTTCTGGAATGGCCCAAAAGATGAAGGAGGAAAAATTACCACTTTGTTAGAAGCTCTTTCATCCAACTTATCCTGTTCAAAACCATAGCTTACATCTCACAAGACGTTACTTGTTATTTTCCGCACCACACTGCTCACAGGATCATGGAAATTCTAAATCGCTGCAATCCAATAGATGCTTCTTATTAACCTTTTAACTCTTTTCTCCCCCTTTATTAGTCACTAACATCCCAACTGATTACTTTCAATCTGCAGGAACATGTGTGCTCACGTTCAATACAGACTTCCTCTTCCAGCAGTTTGTATCTGTTGCTTCAAGAACAAATAGTCTGCTTGTTAATAACCTCTTCATACCCATTGTCTCCTTACCAAAGTGCACACAAACACTTCTGAAGTTGAATATATATTGTCTCAGATGGCATATTGCTAGACCACTTGCAGATATAAAGTATTTTTACATAATTATTTTATTGGTGATGCCATCTGTAATTTTTTTCTCTTCATATTTTCAGCCCCAAAGTCAACTATATGGAGCCAACTTCTTGAGAAAGGAAAGGGCAGAGACAGGTGGTTCTTTCAGCAATACCAGTTTCAAGTCCATAAACAGACCCTACAGACTATATTCCAAACAGACTAGCTCACCTCATTTGCCTAAAGCTCCCAGTTATTGTTACTGGTTAAAGAAATAAACTCTTATTTTTGAGAAAAGATCAAGCAAGTGACATGGACCTGTCCAAGTGTAGGGCAGCATGGTGGTAAGATAACAGCTTCCATATAACATGGAAAGCAAGGCCCTAGCGTTAGATGTATGACAGCTGCCAATCACCTACTTATCTCAAGTTTTGATCTCTTGCTATCATAAAAAGAAAGATGAGACATATAACATCGGGAACTAAAAGCACTTCCTGGTCATAAAATAGATTTCCTATCAGACAGCATGCAGAAAGTCAGATTATGGATTCACCTACTCATTTAATGAGTTGGCCATTAAACAGGGGAAGACAAGTGAGACTTCTCCATGCCAATATCCACAGTCTTTGTGATCTATGTGGTCAGTCACATGATAAGCAATTAGCCATTGGAGGGACAGGATCAAAAATGAGCTCAACAGCAGTAACCAACAACAGAAGACAACAGGAAGCCACAGATAGGTCAAAGTAACAGCCTCATGGGCCAAAGCAGCCTAAACCATGAAAAAGGTAAGCGGCCTTAAAAGCTGGAGACATTGTAAGGAATAAATACACTACATTAAAGCAACCTAACCTCTTGCTGACATGTGCACTGCTCCCCAAGAACAAGTCCCCTCCCAAAGAAAGAGTGACTGGTGCTTCCTAGACCTCCAAAGGTGGAATGAAATACTACCACTCACAAATACCATTCATCTACATCTACCAACAATGCAAACAGGATAGCATGACTTACCAACATTCTGCCTAAGGGCTGGGCTCTTTGGTGGCAAGGGAGAGTTTTGTTCCATTCTTCTCTAAATACCAAGACTGTTTCACTGTTGCACAAGTACAGATTTAATGAGTTCTTCTATTGAGTGGATAAGTATCTAGAACGACTTGTACAGCCAAACTGACAAAAGTAACCACAGCACTTCACTGGCCTATATAAGATGATGTAAGTCTTCAAAAGGAGGGGATGCAAGTATTCATTTTCCTCCAAGATCCCAGCAATGGCAACCTCTCAGGGAAAAGATCAACAAGTCATCAATTCAGAAGTCTGCTGCAGAGGACTCTCTAAAGCCACAATTGTGTCACACCAAAACTAGAGCGCCAGCATTAGCACTGCAAGGACAGCTGTGAAAGGGCTTTGCTGATACTCTTCCCCATGTTGTGACCCTAGTACAGCACTCGCACACATAAGCATGTCTTTCTGGTACATGGACGTTACTACTGTGTGCAATTAATCAATTACTTCATTGCAGAATGGCTGGGAATCTGCTGTCTTTGGAGTTTCACAAGCCTCTATATATTTACAATATTGCCAGAAACCACTACCATAAGATGTGTGAGGACCAATAAGACAGATCATCACAGCTTAGTGCTCACAGAGTGAGAACATAAGCAGAACAGGCTGGTTAATGTCAAAGCACAGTATTTTCGGTATTGCCATCCCATATATTAAAATCGTCTACAGATCAGATGTTTGGGAGTACAAAGTCCAAAAATCACACAACAGAGTTAAGTCAATACACACTTTTTCTGTAGCACCAACAGGACCACAAAGCCTGATCCTAGAAAGTCCCCCTGAATAAAATTTATTTGAGCCTTTGATGCATGTGCTTAGGTAATTTTGATGTGGTAAGTTCAAAAAAATGCATCTTTCATAAAAAAAAGATGCTCTAAACAGTACAATAAAAAAAACTTCTGAAGAGTTAACAGTCTGGGTCATAAACGTCTGCACTGTATGCAACTTCTGCAGACATCAAAGAGTCTTCCCAAAACTGGAAGCATTACATATCTTGCAAAATTAGTAAATGAACCCAAGCCATCAATTTTGCAGTTTTTGAAGTCGCACAATGCATCTATTTATTAAGAGAATGGAGCTAAGCCCAACCTACTGATCAGCCTTCCTGCAAATAATGCTTATGCAACCTTTAATAATCATTTCCACTAACAATCAACCAGAGATTTTATGATTTAGAAATTTAACTTCTAAACTAATTTACAACAGTTCCTCGAATCTAATGGGACAGATGGTTGGAACTACAGAGGAAACCAGTCTTCTCTGAAATCAATAAGGTATCAGTTTTCATTACTACCTACTCTTAGGTAAGATGTCTGCAGTAAGTCTTTGTTTTTCACTTTAAGAATTTTGCTAAGTATTCCTCCATCCATTTCTCCCTTCCCCCTGGGAAAGGGATTAATTCAATTTTAAGGAAAACAGTAAAACAGTACTTTCATGCTTCAGTCTTTGGCAAATTCCAAACAGCAAGCAACAGCAGTTGAGCCGTTAAAATCACCAAAGAAAGTAAACCACTGAACAACACAGAGACCACAAAAAATGACAAGTTAAAAAAAATTACAAAATAAGTCAACTCAGTATGCAGGGAAATTATAACCCTACAAGTTTTCAATGCAGTATACACAAACCTGGTAAAAACTAAAGCCATCAGTTCCTACAAAGCTGTAACAAATACCTGACAGACTCATGGCATAGTCCCAAGTTCATCATCAGAGCCAGATATTACTGGAGCAAATGGCCAAAGTCTGCAACAGAAGTCAGCAGCATCTATCAAGGCTAAACAACTTGCCATTATTTTAGAAAAGATGAAAGCAGAACACAATCACTTCTTTGGGTGATATATAACAAATAGATATTTCCTCTGTCAGTAAGGGAAATTCATATGTATTCTCTCTTCCCCCTCAAGGTTCTTTCTTCCCTGTATGCTAAGAAAAAGCAGAGAGTGTTTAATAAATTCTGTGTGCATAAATTCACAACAGAAAATGCTGTTTTAGAACAAAGCTCCTGTGCGTGGGTGCATGCCTATAAAATAAAACGCATTGTTACTCTACCAAGAATGTATCCACATTCAGCAATCAAATCAGATCTTAAGATTTTATTTTGACAGCTATGTGCAGTTATATTTTCACCAGAGGTTTGACTTTCACACTAATATCTGGGTTTTAGCGATATCAGCAAGAGATTAATCAAAACTGACGTTTGAAGACAGAGTGGTATTAACAGCTGTGGAAGGGAATTCTCATCCCTGAAATCTGTAATTTATCTTTAATTACTTCACAAAGTTGTCAGTTGCAGAGAGGAATAAAAATCTTCCCAACTCGCATTTAGATATTGTCTCTGTACGATACGAAAGTGCTCAGGTCTATATAACAATAATTATAACAATAATTATTAAACAATAACAATACTGTGTACCCTTGATCCACAGAAAGCCTGCAAATACTGTCAACATCACACTTTCAGAAGTTAGGGAAAATAACCTAAAGCAAGTAGTATCATTAGGTTGCTAAAACAGCTCAAGTAAAGTACAGAACACAACCATCAACACAAATGTGTTATGAAAGAATCTGTCCCATCCTCTTGCAGAATCAGACATTCAACATTTTCTCTAGGATCCTCATTAACTGCAATTATCGAACAGAAAATTCTGTGGTGTAACACCAAGCGAAGTTTGGAAGGCACAAATCTTACATACATATCAAGGGAATATGATGCACGCTTTTCTGAAGATTCATATTGTGCAGGACTTTGATTTTGTGCAGCCCCTACTGCCCCTTTTCTTACTGAAGCATCCCCATGGACCCTTTAACATTACATAAAGTCTCCCAGAAATAAAGATTATTCTATAACTTTCCCAGATCATCTCCCTTTGAGAAGGTTTTACCTAGCAAACACATACTATATACCTCACAAA
>WAAB01019988.1:4731-56093 GCA_013389865.1 Piaya cayana | reverse complement strand
AAAAAAAAAAAAGAAAAAAAAGGAAAAAAAAAAAGCATAAGCCGTCAGCGCAAGAAAGTTGTAGTGAAGTAGACAGCGAGATGTGTCACCGCGCCCAGCCCCGACACGATCCGGATGCGCTCGGACCGCGGGGCTGGGACGCCGCCCGCCCGCCCGCGGAGGCTGAGCCCCGCGCGGGTCCGTCCGCCCGCCTGCCCGCCCTACGCGCCGAGGCCGGAGCGCGGAGCCCAAGGTTGCGGCGCGGAGCCGAGGGGCTCGCGGAGCCCGGCGAGGACGCGACGCCCGCCCCCCCCCCCCCCCCCCCCCCCCCCCTTTTCCCCGGTGAAGGGGCGGGCGCCCCCCCCCGCCCCCCCCCCCCCCCCCNAGCCTGCAAATACTGTCAACATCACACTTTCAGAAGTTAGGGAAAATAACCTAAAGCAAGTAGTATCATTAGGTTGCGAAAACAGCTCAAGTAAAGTACAGAACACAACCATCAACACAAATGTGTTATGAAAGAATCTGTCCCATCCTCTTGCAGAATCAGACATTCAACATTTTCTCTAGGATCCTCATTAACTGCAATTATCGAACAGAAAATTCTGTGGTGTAACACCAAGTGAAGTTTGGAAGGCACAAATCTTACATACATATCAAGGGAACATGATGCACGCTTTTCTGAAGATTCATACTGTGCAGGACTTGGATTTTGTGCAGCCCCTACTGCCCCTTTTCTTACTGAAGCATCCCCATGGACCCTTTAACATTACATAAAGTCTCCCAGAAATAAAGATTATTCTATAACTTTCCCAGATCATCTCCCTTTGAGAAGGTTTTACCTAGCAAACACATACTATATACCTCACAAAGCTCCCCGAGTCCCTAGCAGATGCCGGCATAAAAAGAGTACCCAGAACTTATTTTCAGATATTCCAGAGAAGTCGTCCAAGGCTGGATGAGAGTAACAGGAAAGGATAAACAGGATTAAGTAACAGGTGTCTGACTGTACATAATTCAAAGTCATGCATCAAACACGGTGCAGAGCCTCGCTGGCAAAATGGAAACGTTGTTTTTGCACCTCGCTTTGAAAATGACCGGCAAATGATTTAAACCAGCTGTGTAAATGACACGGACACACACAGAGGGGCAACACCAGCGCTTGTAAACCGACAGTCCTTTCAATACGGCTGAAAGAAAACAAGCAAAATAAATANCGCCCTCCTCCCCCCCCCTCCCCGCGACTTTACCTCGGGCACGGGGCGGGCGCCGCCGCCGGCCCCGCCGCGCTGCGCCGAGGCGGCAGCCTCCTCGCCTTCCTCCTCCTCCTCCGCACGCTCTGTGTGTATGTATGTGTGTATGCGACCCGCCCGCCTCGCAGCGGCTCCTCCTTCTCCCCCCGCCTTCCCTGCCCTCCTCCTCCCCAGCCGCCGCGCCCGCCTCAGCCCCGCAGCGCGGAGAAAAGCGGCGGGGAAGGGGGGGAACCCGCCGCCGCGCGGAGCTGCGGGCAGCGCATGGCAAGTGGGCGGCGGGGCCGCTGCACGGCGCGCGCGGGCGGAGCTCCGCGCCCCCGGCCCCCGCCACCCCCAGCGCGCGGCGGGAGGGGGCGATGAATGGATGAAGGGCTGGCGGGGGGATGGGGGGGAATTCCCTGCGTGCTCCCCGGAGCCAGGCCTGCTGCCTGCAGCGCAAGGGAAAAAAATAAAAAAAGCACCAAACCCGTGCATCCCCAGCGTAAGAAAGATGTGGTGCTGCTGGAACGGGTCCAGAGGAGGGCTGCAAGGGTGATGGGAGGGCTGGAGCAGCTCCCCTACGAGGGCAGGCTGGGAGAGCTGGACTTGTTCAGCCTGGAGAAAAGGCTCCAGGGAGACCTTAGAGCGACCTTCCAGCACTGAAAGGGGCTACAGGAAAGATGCGGAGGGCCTGTTACACAAAGGCTTGTAGCGACAGGACTAGGGGGAACGACTTTGAATTGGTAGGGGGGAAGATTTAGATTAGACATTAGGAAAAAAATTCTTGACGATGACGGTAGTGAGACACACGGGCACAGGTTGCCCAGGGAGGTTGTCGATCATAAAATCACCAGATTGGAAAAGATCTCTGAGATCATCGAGTCCAACCATACCTATCTGCCACTAAACCATATCCTTAAGTACCTCATTTACCCATCCTTTAAATTCCTCTAGGGAATTCCTCACCTCCCTGGGAAGCCTCTGCCAGTGCCTGATGTCCCTTTCCTAATGTCCAATCTGAAACCTCCCCTGGTGCAGCTTGAGGCCATTCCCTGTCCTGTCGCCTGTCACTTGGCAGAAGAGACTAACACCCACTTCTCTACAACCTCCTTTCAGGTAGTTGTAGGCAGTGATAAGGTCTCCCCCACCTCAGCCTCCTCTTCTCCAGTTCCCTCAGCCATCCTCGTAAGACTTGTTCTCCACCCCCTTCATCTGCTTTGTTACCCTTCTCTGGACATGCTCCAGAACCTCAGTGCCTCATCTCTGGAAGGGTTCAAGGCCAGGCTGGATGGGGTCTTGAGCAGCCTTTTATGATGGAAGGTGTCCCGGTGTCCCTGCAGGGAGGTTGAAATTAGATGTTTAAGATCCTTTCCAACCCAAACCATCCTATGAAGAGAAAAAGGAGTGTTTTGCAGGCTGCTGGAGGGTTCCCAAACTCTCACCATTTTTGTCTTAAAATTACATTTGGACTCTTTGAAGTTTAGTTGAAGAACGCCACAGAGGAGGCTCAATGCTGGGTGAGCATGCCCAGCTAAGTGTGCAGGCCCTTAGGAAGGCTGGATGCCCTCTCTGAACATCCTCCAGCCAGCCCTTTTGCAGCTTCTGACTGTCTGTGAACCAGTGCCATGCATGGCCCACGTAGCACCCTGTACCTTCCCCTGTGCTCCTCTGCTGTCAGCACATGCCTGCTTTCAATTTCCCCTCTCTTCTGTTTTATTTTACAGTGTGTTTTCCACCATATCAAATAAAAAAAAAAAAAACCAACAAGCCACCCACAAAACCAAGCAAAGTGCTGAATTTTACGGCCAAAGCTGGTTCCCCATCCCTTTTCTCCTACAGTCCCAGCCTCTTGTACTTTGTTGATGAATTATTGAGTTTATCCACCTGGGACCTGCAGCCCAACCACTGCAAAGGGACACCAAGACCTCCTGGCAGCACTCAGAAGTAAGGACAGACACCAAGCTACAGCTGAAGAAGCTATATAGGGTGAGATGAGGAAGCAGTAGGGGAAAATCTAAATAGTTTTGCTAGGCAGTCATAAGAAGGGTGTTACAGTGCCATAAACTACTTGATCTGGTAATGCAGTGACTAGAGTTTACACTGTGTTATCCTATACCATAAAAAAATCCAGCTCAGAATGAGAACCCCCTGTGATGCCAGGTGCTCTACCAGGATGTGATAAAAAACATTCTGCCTTCAAGACCTGACACCGTGCTCCGGTAGCTGCCATAGAGAAGTAAGCAAAGGAGTGACCAGGAGCAACGGCTCAATGACACGTGGTTTCAGGGACAGCCTGTCAGCACAGCAGATCTACAGACTGAGGGGGTTCTGTCTTTGAGGCTAATGTTATTTTAAGCAAATGTTCATATTTGCTTATGTCTACTCAATTACAAATCCCTCCTGGGCATGGTGCTAGAGGTAGGTGTTGAGAAATACATAAAGGGGACCAAGGCTGCAGCTAAGGCTCAGGGTGGGCGTATTACGCAAAAGGTGGTGCAGGAAGGAAATAACAAAGGAACCTACATGAGAAACACGTGAACTGGATGAAGGCCAGTATCACTGGCAGGGCTAAAGGAATCAAGTTAACACACAGGATGTAAAAGCAACAATTATAGCCATTAAAAATGGAGGGTATCAGCCCAATTGTGAGATGGACAAGGGGCTAGTGAAGAGGGGTTTTTTTGTGATTCAGGAAGTGTTTGTTTCTAATGAATGAAATGGATACATTTGTAGGTATACAGAAGTGTTACATGCTCCATGTCTTTTTCATTGCTTTTTGGTTTTCTTTCTCTTAGCTATTGGACTGCATGTGAATTAAGTAAATTATTATAAAAGCATAATAAAAAAATATTTTGATTCCACTGAGGCATAATGGCTTACTCACTAGCAAGCAGTATTGAACTCTCCCTAGGAATCCCTCTAGAACTTGCAGAGGCTGTGAGCACAGACACTTTTATACTGTTCTGTAAGGCTGTCTGTCTTTTCCAATTATTTCTTATCTTCTTCTCCTGCCCAAAATGGCTTCTACATGACAGCAGGTCACAGCTGCCTGCCTGTGAAAAGGGATTTTATTCCAGAGTAAAATTCAGGCCTTATGTCTTCATTATTGTGGTTCTTAAAACAGTTTTAGCAAAACACAGGGACTTGAAATATTTGGGTAACTGCATGAAACACAGACAAGTAGTGGCATCTCAGAATTAGTGGAAGTATAGTGTCTTTAGAAAAATCCATTCTTTGTTCTTTCACAGTCTTTACGTTTTCAGTGTCAGTTTTCTGACCTGACTTGTTCTTTGAAAGAAGGGCAGTCATCAAAGAACAGTTGTCAGGACCATGGCTCTGCAAGGAACCTAGAGGTACTGACATTGTCAGCTTTAACAGCAAGTGGACTTCACATTAAAAGATATTGTAAGTTGTAGAAAGCAAGGCCATATGGAGGGTCTGAAACTACCCATGCAGCTGTACATGGCAGGGTGAGGCCCACATACCAAGCTTAATTCCTGTGTCGCAAATTTTGTTGTGGTACAAGTCTGTTTACACACTTGGACTTCTAAATACAGTGCCAACAATGACAATACTTTCATCTTTGTTTCTC
This sequence comes from Piaya cayana, assembly GCA_013389865.1. Taxonomy (NCBI): domain Eukaryota; kingdom Metazoa; phylum Chordata; class Aves; order Cuculiformes; family Coccyzidae; genus Piaya; species Piaya cayana. The sequence continues at coordinate 51,293 of WAAB01019988.1, read as the reverse complement.
TGCTGATTTCCTCCTGCCTTCAGCAGTCAGTGTGACTTGGCCAGTTAGGGACGAGTTAGGAGTGAATCTGTGAACCTCTGATTTTACAGGAAGTTCTTAGGTTGACTTGCTGCGGACAAGAGACAGCTGTATGATTTTGTTTTCTTCTGTGCAAAATCGAAGTATTTCCCTCATGAAGAGTGGTTTGTCAATACAGGACAACATTACCTAGTTATAGCTTTCTAAGTAGTACATATAAACATATGCAAGTACTAAAGATTTCACCCTTATGACTTAGAGAGAAGACTTAGGAAAAGAACAAAGCCAACAATTCATGTTGAAAACTAAATGCCGCAGGAAACACAGCAGAAAAATCCTAACCTCTGAAGTGATCAGCTGAAACTTGGTGCATTTAAAAGGGTTGCCTCTGTTAGAGGTGGAGGACCACATCACCCGAGCATGTCAGCAAAAAACTACAGCTGTTTTCAGAGGAACCTACTCAATCTGTAGCATATTCAGATTTAAAATAATTTTTCCAAAGCCACTTGAAGTTTGGTAAAATAACATGATCTTTCACTTTTATTTCTTATCCACTACAAGGGTGCAGGATATTTTACAATCACAAACCCACTGTGTCTCTGACTATCCACACAAGGGAGTTTATTGTCAGTTTTTCATTTCCAGGTTGTCTAAAGCAAAATTTTCCTTCGACATCAGCATGTGTAGTGATTGAAAGTATGTAATAGGTATAGAAACACAGTAGATATTTGAATCTTGAACATGCAAAATCCAGTAAGAATGTTGAAGCTGTGGGTCTGTAGCTCACAGTCAGTCTCTGGTACAGCCTGTTTTGATCTAGCATGTGTAGTGCTTGTTGCTGATTTATACCACCTCTTGGTCAGATCATTAATTTCTTAATTTCCAAGCCTGGATGTCCGTAGTTAAATACGTTGATATGGGATACTAAGGAAAGCTTCATGTGCATAATAAAGGACCATTAATAAAATACTTGAATAAATGCCCCCTTTGCAGCTTTTATTTTGGTCATCTCATATGTAGATACTATAGTGCTGTTACACCAGTAATTTTAGAGTTAGTAATGAAAGACACTTTTCCTCAATCACAGTCCTTAACATGCAAGCTTGAAAGGACACTTTTTGTCTTTTTCAGTCCTTTTTTGCTGTTATCCTGCATGTTGCACAAGAACTATTTCCTATGCCAAAGGTAATATGTCTCCTTAGGTTTTTGGGGCAGACTGCTCTGCTTGTGCTCAGAGCTTACTGGAAACTGCATTAGGATGATGCTCAAGCCAATATTCCTCACGAATTAACCCAAACTCAGTGCTGTACACAGTAGCTACAGAGGATGTAGCTACAGAGGATGTAGCTACATGGCTTTTGATCAGCACTCTGCCCGGAGTGTGCTTTGCTGCTGATTCTGCCAAAAGGCTCTACTTCATGTGTTATCATCTGCCACTAATTGATGGACAAAATACCAGTCTCGGTAAAGTCAATATCAAAGTATCCACTTCTCTCAGTGAGTTTCCAAGTCTTATATTGCACCCAAATCTGCATGTCGTTAGTGTGAAAGGCAATCCAATGGTCACTCAACAGGTAAAATGCTTACTGAAGTGGACGTACATTGATTTACTTCCAAAAAAAAATGACTGGGGCGAATAATTTCGATTTAAAGTAATTTTTTCTTCACAACCATTTTTGTGAACATTGCTGGACCATTTTGTTACAGCTTGAGGCAGACAGCAAGCTTGAAATATTTGAGTCTGTTAGTTAAAATTTTGGCAAATTACTGGAAGTCTTAGCAACTTTAACTGTAGATTTCTCTACCAGCTCCACCTTGCAAAATGTTTGGCTGTACAAATATTTTGGTTAAGTATGACATGGCAAAATGAAAGAGATTTTCTTCTTGAAGGTTTCCCTTTTTTGCAGGTTATTTTCACAAGATCTTTCATTTTCCACACCTGTAAATAACATCCTTTTCCAGACCATTAGTGGTCCCGATCATTTGTTTCAGCTGTGGGATCTTTATGTTGTGGACCCATATCCCATCAAATACTTTGATTTAAAAATCTGAGGTTACTGTATTAAATGCTAGCACTCATGACAAGCAACATTGCTTCCAGTATCGGATCCCTGACTCATTCTAAAATAAAATTATCTATGATAATTTTCCAGAAAGACTGTTATTTTCTTCCTGGGCTCTTCAGAAAGCTACACACACTCAAAGATACTCATAATAAGAATGAGTGGGAGCAAGGGGAATATTTTTCCTCTACCTACAATGGAATATTAATGACAGACATTGCAATTATTATTTTGAGGTTTTCTATTAAACGGAGTTAATATTACTACTCAAAAGTGTGATAGTGGATCTGTTCAGTATACTCAATGGTCTCCTGGGATATGTTTATATTCAGACTTGTGGTCCAGGTCTTCTGAATGCAGCAGGACCAAAGCATGGGGCTGGGGAAAAGTTCCTCCAGAAGGTGGATAATGCAGCAGGGAGGAAAACAGAGCTTTCAGGATATTGCTACTAATAAGATTGTGTTTTTCCGTTTGGACATTAGAAGAAAAGGATTGAGTTTCTTTGCCCAGGTTAATGAAAATAAATTAAATTTAGCATTGAACAATAGTTTTTTTTAATGTTTTACGGTACTAGTATCTACACCTTCCAAAAAAATAGTAACAGCATCAAAAATGTCATGGTATTATTAAGCCTTTCAGACAAGGATCCAGTCAGCTTTTATGTAAGACAAGGATCTCTGTCCTTCATAAGGATTCCCATCTATTGCGACCTGAACTATGGTAGGATTTATTGCAACCAGACTAGGTGCTAGAGGCAGCAGTGCAAGGTAGGCCTGGGACTGCTTTCTCACTTTTGGGAGATCATTTCTTGTTGCTGTCTTAAAGAGAACAAAGCCCCCCAAAATGCATGAGAGAGTGCATTTCATCTCCAGTCTCTCCCTCTGTGTATTTATGCATCACTAATGAGACTAAGATTGTCTGCTGAGCTCTTGAACCTGCTTTACTCCCCCCTCTCAGTTTACTGAGTATATCTCTGCAGCAATGCAAATCAAGTTGACTTTTGCCTAAGAGTGCAGGTGAGCTGAAGAGGTTTGTTATTGTCTGCAAGTAAATCATAGGAGCATCAACACAGCCACAGCTGGAACAACAACGTTCAATATTGTACATGATGTATAGAAAGACAAGCAGATTACATCAAAACTGCTCATTGAAAATTGTGAAGAAAAACTTATTAGCCAACTATGACAAATCTGTGGTCAATGAGAAGTATTCTGCTTTAATTATTAATGAAAAAATGCAAGGGGTTTTCAGTTCAAGTTTTTTCAGTCTAAAGAAATACTTCAACCCTAAAAGAAGACAAAGCAGTCAAACCTACACATCCTCCTGTGTGATTTTTAGTTCAACAGTTTACTGCCCTTTATTTTCAGTCCTATCAGATGTTATTCAACATGCATTTTCTTAGTATTGCAATGCTTGTGATTGGTATATAATAACGGAGGTGAATTCACCATCAATACATTTAAGTAGGAAAACTGAAGGTGCTCTCTAGCATTAGCGGTAAGTTTTTGGAGTAGCCCTTCAACGTAAACAGTGGAGTTTAGAGGCTCTTCAGTTTGTGATTTTTGCATTTGTATCATGGATTATGAGATACAGCACTTGCAGTGGAAGGTCCCTTCCAGTCCTACATAAACATTTTCTGAATCTGTTTCTTAATATTTTCCTTTAGATCTTCTAGGATAATTGACAACTAATAGCATTATCTTGTATACCCCTCCTATATGTATATACTTTGCTGCTCGCTCTTTTCTAGGGCTGAGATAATTTTCTCTTCCCTGAGAAATTGTTGCGTGATGTCACTATCTTACTAAAACGCAGTAAGCATTTAGATGTCATTTAAGTCTGTATATGCATTTGTACAATGCAAGTCCTTGTGCACGCTGAGTACCCTTAGGCTTTCTGTGCTGCTTCAACATCAGAGCTGCCCCTTAAAAGTGGCAGGATATGTACTCAGACTGTGATTCTGGATAAAATAGTGAATAAAGAAAAAAAAATCACATCAGCAAACAATCTGAATATCCTAGATATTTCAGTTCTGCCGCTGCTTGTCACATTTCTCCTCTAGTACCATTGCGAAACATCAGTGTCATCAAGTGGAGTTGCCTGTCTTTCCTCCTCTCCTGAGGAAGGTGCACAGAGCCCACTGGGATCCTGCCAAATGGTTTTGTATGACAGCAAGTGCAATTTGCTCACTGCACCTGACAGCAACAAGGTGCAAGGCTGACTGCTGGTGAAAAGAGAGCGTGGGAAGGACAATGCAGGGCACCTGTATGCAAGAGGGGCACAAGTATATTAGTGCCACCCACTGCTGAGCCATCTGCAGGTTATTACACATGATAGTTAATTGATGGACAGTTAGTTATTAGAAAGAAGTCACACCATGTCCATTGCACAGGCTTAAGCACATCTCCTCCTGCTGTGCTGTGTCGTTATTTGTCTCTTCACTTTACCTTCAGCATTTTTTTTAAATTCATATACTGACAGTGATGTGGCATCAGTCCACAAATGCATAAGATAGCAGCTGGTTAAGCCCCCAGAGGAACTGCCTTTTGGCAATAATTTTGAGGAGCAGACAACAAACCACACTTTGGTAGGAACAGAGCAGGTTGGTCACCTGAATGTTTCTTTACGTGCTTACTGCATGGTACGTTAATTACTCAGACAACAGCAACATCAGTGCAACACCAATAGCAGGGTCATTCCCTAGAGACCAGTGAGGTGAGGCACGCAGGAGATTCCTTTTGAGGGATCTCTTTGACATTACTGTAGTATGGACAGCCAGCAGATATCCTGCATGCACTGGGCTCGCACAAGGGAATTGTAGTTACCCACCTTCCTCTATTTGTCATGTGTAGTTGCCATATCCTCTTTCTGAATAAATTAAGCTACAGCTGAATAATTCAGAGTGATTTTTCTGTTGTCTGATGTTGAACAGGGTTTGACTCTCTGCAACACCACAAAATGGTGTAGTGTTCTTGCTAACTCCGGGGGTAACTTTTTACTAGGCCACCAGTGGGGTTTTTGCTCCCTCTCTTCTCTATGTTAATACTACCCTTAACCCTGTATCTTGAGGCATCAGAAACCAACCTGCCCTTGCCACAGAGTGGGGAGCAGTCTTTATTATCTGACCAGTGAAGAAAGGTCTTCCTTTAACCATCACCTGGACAACAAGCTGCATCAGAAAAAAAAAAAAAAGTGGTGTCCTTTCTAGCAGCCTTGACTGTGCTGACTTTCTCCTCAGGCTGCGTAACAGTATTTTGTCCTCTGATCCCAAAGAGCTGACAGTGGATAGGTTTGAAGGAGCTAGAGAGAGTCTCTTGCGTTGCAGCCTGGAGGGGCTGAGATGCAAAGGAAGGTTCCAACTTCTGAAGTACAAATCTGCTATGAGATATGCATCTCCAGTCTTTGTACCACCACTGCCCCAGTGGAGTGTGCTTCCATTGCACTTGGAGTACAAGACCTTTTCCTGCTTGCCAGCTTGACCCCAGGTTGAATGCGGGGTGTGAGACACCACTTGAACTGAAAACTCAGCATTGCCAGCCTCACAATATGTTCAAAACAGATAGTAAAAAATACCATTTGTGTGTTTCCTTTTTTGTCATCCTACACTCCCCCTTGCTTTCCCTCCCACCATGTGTTACTACTGCCGCCTTTTACTCCACCCATCCCAAGCCTTTACCCCTGTTCCCCTGGGCCAGCAATGGAAAAGAGCTCTGCCTGTGGGACAGTAAGTCTGCCTCAGCAGCACTAAGCCAGGTACTCAATGACTGCTTCACTTTTCCAAACACTGCCACGAGCAGAGGAGACATACCAAGTTACTTGTCCTCAGCAGAAGCTGGAAACAGAGCCCGGGGACACTAAGAAAACAGTATTGAGCAAAGGAAGTCAAGTAAATTATTGGTGCAATTTTACCAGTTTCACCAACTCTGCCAAAGTTGGACTTGACCCAGGGAAGCAGAAGTGTAGCATGTGAAGTCAGACCCTGGGAACCAGAATCCCATGTCCTACAACTCCTGCTGACCATACTATGCACACACAAAGACAGCCATACAACACCACAATTGCTCATCTTCAGTTCTGTACTTCTGTACTATCACTTCTCAGACTAAAACCTTAATAAGTGCTTGCCAAGTTCTTGTAATCACACCAAATTTCGTAATTTAAACATGTTTTGAGTCTCCAGAGAAAAAAATGTACATCAGTGGGAACCAGCCATCTGGAAAAAGCTTTGGAGTCTTTTTTTTCCCCCCTCATTTGTTTGTTTGCAATTCAGCTATTCTAGTACTGTAAGTACTGTTTAGTTATTTATTTAATTTTGAAGTTTTTAGGTTATAACATGAGTTTTAGCTAACAGATGAAGGCACAACTCATTCAGGGATAATTCACCACTACAAAAGGTAAATGATTCCTGAATGATGAATGAGGCTTGTTGTTATGCCAAGGTATGATCCGTACTGTTAGAACCTGTTACTTATTCCTAACGCTCTTTGCATGATGATTTCTAGCAAAGTTATTTTTCTCCTGCCCCACAAGCTGTAAGTGAGGGATAGGGTCTCAGACTTAGTGTGCAAAGTAAACTACAGAAGCAGCCTCGCCAGCCAGAAGCTATAACAAATATTATCAGTCAAATCATCAAGAGACTGTGACACAACAGGCCCTCTAAAAACATCCTTTGGAAAGTGACATGAACCCAGACCAATTGCCCTGTACACTATGTATTACGATATGTGCCAGCTCTGTCTTCATACAAAAATCAAACCTACTTTAAATAAGTAATTAGGTTATTCCTACCATGTTAGCACCTTTTTTTAAAATTATTTATCCTTCCTGACATGACTTTATGCATCATACTATTTCTTTCTCAATACTAGTCTATGGATATCACATAATTATGTTTAAAGAAAAAGAAATTGGAATGAAAAATAGATACATTGTGTATGCTTTGGTCTCAGAAAACCTCCCCTTTTTTTTTCAGATTGTCTTGCACGCTTCACACACTCCCATTTACACATTGGAGTGAAAACATGATTGTCAGTCCTACCAGCCTCAGAAATGGTGGACAAAGTCCTAAATGAGAAATCAGAAGAATCTGCAAGGTGGATTGCTTTCTCAGTGCTGCTTTTTGTTAGATAAAATCACAATATCCATAGTGTATTGATATTTGAGTAGCCATGAACTGTGGAGAAAAAAAAATAGTGAATTGCTGAAGGTGTGCTCTATATTCAATGTAGCTGTCCCCAGCATCATTTGACCGCTGCTTGTGGGGCAGAAGGCTCTGCCCACTACAGGTCCCTACATTCGGTAATTGGGGTCATACAGACATTCTTCACTTTTCTATCCAAATCACAGAATGGTCAGATTTGGAAGGGACATCTAGAGACCATCCCTTCTAACCCCCCTCCTAAAGCAGGTTCACCTACAGCAGGTTGCACAGGAGTGTGTGCCCAGGCAGGTTTTGAATATCTCCAGAGAAGGAGGGTCCTCAGCCTCTCTGGGCAGCCTGTTCTAGTGCTCTGTCACCCTCAGAGTAAAGAATTTTTCCTCATATTGAGGTAGAACTTCCTGTGTTTCAGTTTGTGCATGTTGCCGCTTGTCCTGGAGGGACGGGGACAAAGCAGATGGTTTTCCAGAAAATGAGAGAGAGTGGGGAAAAAGGGAACTAAAATATCTTTTCCTTGCAGCAGCTAGATAATCTCCAAGTACATACAGTCAGACATGGCAAATGTCATCTTGAGTCAGGGTACAGCTCCTAATTTCCAATCCAATTGCCTTTCTTTTCAGACTCGGGAAAGTCTGAATACCAGGCTTAACCTTTGTCTTATAGCCTTCTGCCATCTCTTTCTGGCAGGTGTGTGTGTGTAAGGAAAGTGGCACAAGCAGAGAAGTGGAAGGACACGGAAAAAAACAACAGTGACAAGAAAGAAAGAGAAGACAGTAAGAGATAGGGGAAAAAATGTAATGCAAAGGCTACACAATAATCTGCTATAAGGAAAAGAAAAACATTGAACTGGAGAAGCAATATGAAAAAAGAGGTAAAAAGAATACAGAATTTTATTCCAAAAACAAGTAAGAGAGCACAATAATGTCAAATATAGAACAAAACTGACTATTCCTTTAAATGACAAGATATATGACCTTGGAGGAGATGGAAGCAGCTTTCAGGTTTTTCCCCCCCCAGCCATCTCTCAGGCAAAAACTGTAGGTGTTGAGTAAATTTTTAATTGAGGATATAAATGATTTACATTTTCACAGCAGTACATCCCTCCTTCCTCCACTAGGAGTGAAATTCTTTCAGCAAGTAGCAAATCTTGATTTCCAGTATAATGGTTGTAAATAAAGACTAGTCCTTTATGCTTTCTCTACTTTCTGATAGGTCATTGTTTTGTGCGTGCTGCCAAGCAAACCTCCAATTGAGAAATTTCTCTTTGAACATGGCAACCCAATGAAAATAGCTGTTTATAGCCTTAGGAGGCAAACCCACAACTGTTAACATTTAGATGATTCTACAATTAACGTTTTTATGATCTTATATGTTAATGTGAATATATTTGAATGCTTTTGGGTGCTGCATAATAAAGAGCTGGTTACTAAACATAGCAGCACTTCATGTAGATTAGACGTTATAATTGGTGCTTACAGAGCAGGACTCAGAAAATTAATTTTATGTTGCTCCAATTTCACTGGTTTAAATTAAAGAATTACACAAAGGGCCTTTATACCATGGTAGGGGAAAATATTGCATGTATTCATGGATGACGGCAATTGTATTTATTTGTTCTCTGGAAGTGAGTGGATGTGTTATTATTCCTGTCCAGGATGAGCTTTCCCTAGCTCAGTACCCTTTGCTGCATTATAGCTGCATCAGACTTCAATCTCCTCAACCATCCTTGGGCACTTCCCCTGTTTCCCTGCACTCTGCGTCACTTCTTGTACACCAACACTTGAATGACACCTGTCCCAAACAAAACTAGAGCAGTACTACTCACATGAGGGTTTTTTTTCAGTCCTATAACCATCTTTTTTACAGAATTAATGCCCTGGATACACCATTCACAATTCAGGAGCAATAGAAGGAGAGGTGTCTGGCTTAAAGAGTAGCCCACACAGCAATCCACCTTTTGCTGGCCTAAGTAGACAAAGAAACAACCCCAAATCCTCATGTTCAAATCCTACACACTCCTCTGCCTCCCTTCCCTCCATATCCCTAATCCTCTTAGTGCTTTATTCAGCTCTTCCAGGAAATCTTCATGGGACCCAATATCTCCTCCTGTTAGTCCACTCTTTAGTGATTTTGCAAGTCAAAGATCTGGCTCCATGGACAAAGTCTGGCAGAGAAGGGCATTACCTAAAATGGAAATACTCTCATTTCTTTCTCCAGAGCCTACTTATATACCAATAGCCTTTAATGATCTGGATACCTCTGCTGACACCATGCTGTGCCTTCAGCACAAGAAAGACTGCCAGTGACACAAGGCATAGATAATTTGTCCTAATCAGGCTGGAACTTTTATATTGGGATAGATAGCCCAAATCATTCCAATATTATATCATACATAGGAGACAATTTACTGTATAGATGCCAAACCCGAGGCCAAGCAGCAAGATTTACACCTCCAGAGCCAGGAATGTAATTCAGCTGCGGTTGATCAATGAAAACCTGAAGTAGATGGAACAGCTCCAGGATTGTATGGAGGTATGAAGCCATCAGCCTAGGCACAGACTGCATCCTAGGGCATCTTCCTCCCAGGCAGGTGCCAAAACCACCAGCTCCTAGAGACGCTCTCATTCACTGTCCCAGCAAAGTCATGAACACATTCTGCACACTCCAGTATAACCTACTGTGGTTACAGATCTCCTTAAAGAGATCAGCCCCCTCTCAGGCAGTGAAGGGGTTTAAACCCAGGCTCCCAACCTGGCACTGAAAGGCAAGTGGTGCTATCACATCATGGAGTAAAGGAACGACTTGGGTGTCTGACCCCAGAAGAATACTTTGAGATGTACCAGATTCAATGCTTAAAGATACTCCTCCTGCTGTGAAAAGTGAGAAACCTCATCCTTCTCCTTCACTTATCCCATGAAGAGATGGTGAGGTTTGTCAAAAAAAAGGAAGTGCCTGAGCCTAGAATTTAACTGCAGCACAAGTAGTATGAAAGTCTGTCCTAGCAGCAACGATTTAAACTGGCCCATTCCAAACACACTAGTTTAAAATTATATTTATCAGAAAATTCATAAAAGCAGGAACTCAGTCATCAATGTTTGATGAAAGGAAGGCATAGGCAAGATGCTGTGTGTGTGTGCAATCCCTAGTTAAATGCTGTCAGAAAAGGGAGGGGAAAACAACAACAGTGAGGGAAAAACCTGTTGTCAGGCTTCATTAATACTGTACTTAATTGATTTACTGCTTAGATTCCAAGAAACAGAAGAAAGCTTTCTTTAAGGTGGGCATTAAATTTGCACCTATTGGAGAGGGAGGGAGATACTTCTATGTGAAATGTGTGAACTTTTCCACCATTGAAAACTTTGACCATTTTTTCAGAAGTTGCTAAGAAGCTCAGTAGTGCTGTTTTCATGGTCTAGTTTAAGCTTTAAAAGAATTTTTTTTACAACTTTACACAACTAAAAACATATCTTTTTCACTGTTTGTGAGGTCTCTGTGCTCCTTTTATTGTACCTGGGGAACCATACCTTGAAGAATGCAGTATTGCTTGTCTCTATCTAATCACTTGGCCTACATTTTGGTTCTGTTTTCATGCTGCAATTCAGGTGCTGTGACTAGTGAGACATGGAGAGAGAAGCAAAAATTATTTTCACAGAATGGAAAAAGGACAAGAATATTCCAGATTCTACTCCATTCTGCCTGAAAAGACACCAGCCCTGGTTGATCTGCTATAAATCCTCATGGTTTCTCTACAGATAACTGTTGTAATTCAGTTGGGTTAAACAAATACATACTTTTAAGTGGTTGGTGCTGATTAGGCTTAAACAAGAGTGAAACTGTCAGAAGTGTAGTCCAAGAATATTATCAAAGTAATGATCTGTCTAAATGCACAGATATGTTCAGATGGGATATCATGGTACTAAACCCTTGTACGGATGCAATGCAGGTAAAGTTGTCCCAAAAGACAGATTATCTCCTACCTGCCTACTTATAAACACACCCTCTGAAACACCGATAGATACTGGGTATGGTAGAGCAATAGCCTTGTCATTGCAGCAAAGTTTATGTGCTTCTATTGTTGTCTTAGAGGATGTCATCTTAAGAGATCATAAATCAAGTATGCATGCAAATGCACACCTGCTATATGTATGATATTGCTGTGTGCATAGGCTTGAGCACAGGATGAAAGTCTCACAAGTGCTCTCAGAAATCCCGTGCACTGCACCAGTCCCAGATGGGTTACAGAGAAGAGATGTCCCATAGTGTCCTTGGATAGCCTGACTCGCTGCCCTCCCTGCTCAGGAACCCTCCCAGTGAGAGCACGCCTCTGGCTCTTCCCCCAAAGTTTATTATCAATACAAGGAAACACAAACAGAACCTCCCCTGAAAACCCAAAGCCTCAATAAGTTCATTATATTAGCACTGATTTAATCCTTAAGGTCTAAATCCAAGAGCAATGCTTCATTACACATCTTTAACTCAAAATGCACCTTTTTTTTAATTCTGAAACCTTTTCCTATTTATACCCTGCTTCAGCAACTGTGACTTATTCCCCATTCAACATCTATTTTCCCTTAAGAGGGATAATTAATTTAGGACTCCAGGCAATAAGACATAGGTGGGAAAGCAGTTTTCTTAGTGTTGCCTTTCTTTTCTTAACCATTAAATGGTGTAATTCTACCACATATTTACAGGGGGACGCACCTAAAAAAGAAAACAAAACCAGAAAATAGATCCTTCTAATGCTATGCTGCAATTTCTCCTGTGTTCCATTATGTTAGAAGTCATGTTCCTCTACTGCAGTATTAATTAATTGTGGGTTCCAGGTAATAAATAGTCAAGACCTGACAAATTAGGCTTTGATGTGTCATCTTCATTGAAGCAAACACACACTTGCCCAAGTACATAGTTGCAAGAAGTATTTTCAGGAACCTGAGGTGCAGGGATAGTATTTCAGAGATCTCTTTTTGCCATCAAAGTACATCAGCTTGTTTGCATTTACTTATGCTTTCTATACATGCTCCCTACTTTGTAGACCTGGAGGCTGCTAGCCATCAGGAGCTTCAGCCCTTTCTTTCCTGAGATGATGGATCTAAGTGATGATATTGACCTCACAAAAAGTCAAAAATACATCCCTAGGCCAAGGAACCCATCAGCTTGTGTGAACTGGTCTTAGGATGTTGTTGCGCCTTAAAAAGCAACTCATCTTCTGTGACAGGGAGAGAAGGAGGAGAAACTGGCAAGACTCAGTATCATCCTACTCCCAGCAGTGTTTAAAACCCTCAATTCTCCAAGGATCCATAATCTGAGAGATTACCTCCTTTGCGATCTTGGGTTACATTGGGGCTCTCAGCAAGCTCATCCTTCTATCTTGGGTGCTCCAAATGCCTGCAAGTATCATGATAGGGCGTAGGTGTCCTGAGAAGATAGAACTGGGCACATACTGATGATCTCAGTTATTTAGTATGTCTTTATTATGCCTTATGCTTAAGCTTATGTCCAATTACCAACCTAAGACTGAGGTCAAAGCCTTTTAGTATACAGAAAAGCCTTTTCTCAATGATGTAATTAAGTATGTGGAATAGCTTATTCCATACCCTTTGTGCAGTGAGTGACTTCTGCTAGCCTACTTTTTGCATGATTTCCCTTTAGAGCTAAAACCCCAGTCATGATGGTGGAGAAAAATATATTACCTTTTTTTTTCTCCCCCAATAACGTCACAGTCTATAAAGCATGGAAGAGAAAACATTCACACACGCGGTGCTCTATCACCATGAGTCTACTTTTACTCCTCTTTTAATAAAATCTAGGTGATTCCACCTTTGTAACACAGCATGTGCTCTCTCCACGTGCATTGTGTTTTGCAGATGCTGCAAGAGAAACCTTATGGAGATAGACTTGCAGACTGGAGCAAGAAAAGAAACTACACTTACAGTAAATAAAAGCATCATCAGAGGATCTGTCAGCTCCTAACAGTGACCTCTGAAGCTAGGAGGACATGTGGCCTGGACAGGTAAGGGAATTGCATTGCTGATTATTGTATAGTATCCTTTTCTGCAAAGTATGCATGTAACAAAGAAAGGATAGTTTGCAAAAATGTGTTTAAAAATAATTGAATTTGTCAGCCATGACAGTAGCTAGGGGAAGATTTAAATAAAGTAATAGGTGTTTTTCATCTTTAATGTCTATGATTAGTTAATGCACCGTGAAAACTAGTGCGTCATTACTACTTTCTTCACTGAAAAAAAAATAAAATCAACAAAGAGAAAAAAGAGTGCAAACCCAGTATTTTGCTAGCTCATCTTTGAGAACCTTGTTCCTGTTCAGTATGCATTTAGTGATGTTACATTGAAATGAATAATTTAGACCATCGATGACAACTTTTCAAGAGTGGTTTTATCAGTGTCATACAGCTTTCCAGTTTTGACCATATAAACATAAGACAGGACTCACCACTGGCATTTTTAGTTTTGGCTTGTCTTCCTGCTGTTTGGATAGGAAAACCTGACTTCTTTTTCTGGTGGTGTATTAGCATTCTTACTTTTAGAACTTTCTGATAGTAAACACTGAAGCAAATGTATTGCATGGAAGAAAAAAGTCCTGCCTTGTACCAGCACTACTAAAGTTGCAAAGCCAGACATTCCCAGCAAGTATGAGAATTGCTTTTGCACCATCTTAATTTTGCAGATTATTTCTGTGTTCTTAGGTGCAGACAGCAACCTTACTGGCAATAACAAACCTGCTTACAGCAGATCCAGTGGTACCACATTTCCTCACGCAGCTGCTGAAATCAGGAACCCCTCCCTGCAAAGCATTTTGCTTTGTTGTTAATACTTCCAGTGGCAGTAAAACACATGTATGGGTAAGGATTATTTTCAGGACTTGTATGCTGAGCTGCACATAGCTGCTCCGTGTTCTGGTATTTACACCAATAACCTCACTGGGAATAGTTTTAAATTAAGCGTGATGTCTAGTCCTTTTTGTTATGGTTGTAAGCAGCTTACCTTGCCCTGCATGAAATATAAGAATTTTTCCCATCCCTGGGTTTTCTTTTCAGCTGTGGTTTGCCATTTCACTTTCTTAAGGAGAGATATTTAGATTCAAAAGTAACATGAAATCAAGAGATCAGCCCAAATATAGCACTGAACATTTAGCAGTCCCTTCTACGTGCTTACAGATGTTTGGGGTTTTTTCAGCTTTTTCTTCAAACCTCAGTGTTTCCTGTTAGCAACACAATTTTATGTAGGTACACACCCTACCTCAGGTGCCAAACTGCACAGTATTCTGTTGGATTCAGTAATAGACTTAAATTTAGCAATTTTCTCATTGGAAATAATGCCATTATTCATGTGCCCTTGTACCAACTCCCAAGCTACTGTCTGGCTCTCTTGATAGTATGACGTTCCTGACGCATATTATCTCAGAGGTCAATGTGAAAGGAAAGGTGTTACACAACTCTCAAGAACAAATACCCCAAGGAGAAGGTCTCATAGGCATGAAAATATCATATCCTGATCTTGGCACATCTGCTGGGTTCTTACATACTTTAAATATATACAGCACTCCCCTACTATTTCTTACAGCTGAAACATCTGCATTTCTTTAGTACACTTAGTATAGTCATCGGGACATCTGGCCACAAGAAAGGTAAAAAGCAGTGGTCTAATGGGGTAAACTGAGGGAAATCTGAGCTTATTCTTATATTTGGGATTCCATGGAGGTTTTTTTACTAACTTATGTTATGAGAGTAACCTGCAAAGACAAATACCTAAAGATGGCGATCTAAATCCAGAAGCAGCTGGGCAATGACAGAGTTCATATTCAGGATTCTACTTCCCCTACAGACTCAAATTTAGAATTTTGAATTTAGTTTCTCAGTGGCTTGATTGCTACATCTGAGAATTATATATCAAGTCCCCTGTCACTGAAGATGTTGTGAAGAAGCAAAGACTAAAACTGTATCAGCATGTCTATGCACGGGTGCAGAGTGACCTGGAGGTATAAGAGGCAGCCTTATAGTATCTTGGGTACCAAAACCCACATAAGGCTGCACTGAGAGCCCTGCTGCTGCAGCTGCAGCAAAGCACATCCCAGCAGCCAATTTTAATCCTACCTTCCTCTATTACAAGCTAGTCACACTTGTGCAACTGTAATGCAGGAACAAGTTGAGGCTGACGAAGCCTTGGTGGAAAGGGAGAAGCTTGTTGCAGCTGCAACAGCTGGGAAAGCCTGGGACCAGGAACCATCAGCTAATGAGCATTAATGGGGGTGAGAGGACTTTAGGCTTCTATCCTGCCCTCCTCCACATCTGCAGCTCTGAGCTCATGTAGTGAGTTGCATCCAACTGTGTATGAAAGCTGTCAAGATCTGGAGATGAAAATATTCGATCTGCCTGAGAGGAAAGGACTTACTGACACAAGCCAGGAACTGTGAGGAGATCTTGTTTACCAGGCAAGTGTGGGGCTAGATATCAATACACTGAAATTATCGTGACCAGAAATTAGACCCAGTTAGTGAACAAAATTCATTAAGACAAGCTATGCCTCACACATTTGCATGACTGATTTAATGCTGTTGCTTCCTTTTTGCTGTCTCCCAGAATGACCCCCTTAGAGCTAAACATTCATATAATGTTACTTCAAAAATTCTTAAGGAGAAAATAATAAATATTGGTAGCTCTTTGTAATGAAATACTCAATAACAAAGGTTTTAATTAAAATGTTAAAAAATAACAAAAAAAATTAAAAAAAACACAATGTGTGCAGAATGTCACTTGTGCAACACCTTTAGGAATTACTTTTAAAGGATCTTTTATGGGAACACTTTACAGTTTTTTTTCCTTATTCCTTTCCCCACAAACATCAGTTTCCCTTAACTGCATTGATTGTAGTTGTATTAAATCGGTAAAAATAGTTTCTTACCAGGACAATGTTAGGCGTTATTCTGCAGAAGTGATCTAAAAGTGAAGTGAGAGGCTTTATGAACAGGAGAGGCAGCAGACATAATAGCAGAAGCGTGAGAAAGCACAGAATGAGGGGGGACACAGTAGTTGGTGACTGGACTACAAGAAGAGCTGGATAGCTATGGAGAAGGGGCAGAATTGGGAAGGAAACTGGAAATACAAGTATCTAATAACCTAATGCTCTCAGTATGTCATGGTGATATGCCTTTTTTTAGCTAAAGGACAGAAAGTCCCACGGCCCTACTCATGCAAATCAGCGTGGGGATGCTGGCTGTAATGGCACCTCTGGCTAATTTCAGCAAGCAGAAGAAAACAAGCCAAATAAAAGCAACAAAAGGAAAGATTTATGTCCATTGTATTTTCCCTTCAAACTGATAACCTTGAGATAGCAAACAAGAGTTGGCAAATGGATCACCAGTTTGTGGTGAAAGGATCTGGTATGTTTGCTTTATGAACATTTTCATAAAGCATTTTTTGGCTGATATTTCTTTTCTTTCACACACCCTCCTCCCCCCTCCTTCCCTCTGAAAAAAAATACCCTCTAGCTAGTGCTCATCCCAACAATAGTAGTACATATACTTACAGATAGCAGAGTTTCAGTCTCCATAGATGTATGTATGTACGCATTGCTGGCAATCAGCAGAAAGCATGAATTGTCTGCTCTGTCATAAATCTTCACCCACAAGTTCAGATTTCACCTGAACACAGTGTGCAAGTTTGCTGAGCCCCCAGGCACAGCTATACAATATGTTCGTTGCCAGCAGATTAAAATTCAGTTTAACACCTATTTGCCCATACAGAGCTGAACTAGCAGCAAAGCAACATGATCAGGGCTCTCCTTAGCACTCTGTTGTACTACCCAGTCAATCCAGGAGCTGATAGTGCTTATTTATGTATTTTCAAAATAAGTATAAAACATAGAAATGATTTACAGTTGTGCCTAGACTGCAAGGTGGAGATGTGCTGGCACATCCCATGGTGCTGGTGCCCTAGGATTTGGAATGTGAGGCTGCATGAAGGGTACACAGGGTATGGCCACCAGGGAGAGAGCAAGGGGTTCACTTGAATCCAGAAGCTAGGAGATGCTACATAATTCCATGGTCTGGTCATAGCCCTGGGAAGAATCTAGCAGTGACAGGGAAGTCCTCCAAGTTGCGCCAAAAAAAAGGTTTTGTTAAGAAGAAATCCTCTGCTGACAAGGGAAGTATGCTATTGCTACTAAAAAATAAATAATAATTTGAAAAAATATTAGGAACTGGGGTTTTAATTTTTGAAGGCAAAGAGGTACAGGGCTTCATATCAGTATATGTTTTCCATTGCCACTGGTTTCAAACTGGAGTTTTAAAAGCTCCATTCTTTATGCAGATCTTTCTTTCAAAGAAGGATGTGGGCTAAGTTGCATTTAAACCTTTACTACAAGTCATTCATCCACTTGTCCCACACATGTGCTGAGCAAGATCTTCACAGAATCACCGGGCTGGAAGAGACCCATGGGATCATCGAGTCCAACCACTCCCACAAAACACTAAACCATGTCCCTCAGGACCTCATCTACTCGTGACTTAAACACCTCCAGGGAAGGCGAATCAACCACCTCCCTGGGCAGCATATTCCAATGCCTAATGACCCTTTCCATAAAAAACTTCCTCCTAATCTCTAACCTAAACCTCCCCTGGCGGAGCTTGAGGCCATTCCCCCTTGTCCTGTCCCCTGACACCTGGGAGAAGAGGCCAGCTCCCTCCTCTCTACAACCTCCCTTCAGGTATTTGTAGAGAGCAATGAGGTCTCCCCTCAGCCTCCTCTTCTCCAGGCTAAACAACCCCAGCTCTCTCAGCCGCTCCTCATAAGGCATTATACTTGTTGCATTATATTTGTCTTTGCCTTTCTGGTTTATGTAGTGGCATATATCTCCTAGAAAACCAACAGAATTTAAATTGACATTGAAGAAGCTGATTTATAAGAAAAAAAAAATCCATTGATTAAAGTTACCAACTTAAAATTATTTGTTCAAAGTTCATCTACTGAAGTGAAAAACACCATAAAAAATATACAGACGAAAGTGTATGCCTATTATTTGAATAGCTGCTGTTCAGAGCCAGACAGAGTAGAAAATAAGAGTCTGCATACTCTTCAAACTCTAACCACCCCAAGCCTCAACTACTTGCACAGTCTCAGCACAGCTGGAGGCCTTTTGATAAATTTATCAGCAGTAAAGCAGAGAGCAACCGGGAAATATGAAAACGGCGTAATTAGTCTTCAGGCTTAGCATCCCAGGGATAGGAGTGGAGCAGCTTGCCACCCCTTTGAAACCAAAGGCTAATCTCAAGAAGTATCTGAAACCTGGGCAAAAAGAGAGATGCCCCAAAGTGCTTGCATTTCTATTAGATTAGTTTAAAAGCCAGAACTATATTTAATTGTACTTTTGAAAGAGAGGTAGTTCAAACCAGCTACAAATTTGATTTGAAACTGAAACACTGTTTTGGTTTGTTTTCTGAGTGTCAATAAATGTTGCATTTCTAGGTGATTTTTAAGAAGTACTGGTGAAATCTAACAAACTTTTTTTGCAGCAGTTTTAGCAAAGTGGTGCTTCTTGGTTAGTGAGGTTATGGCACATATTCTGAAGGATCGATTAAATTGTGGGTAGGATTTTCAACAAGTGCCAGATTCTTTACTGAAGTACCACATTCCTTATTATCTAAACATATCATCCTGTTTTGGAAAAAAGCAGTCAGTTTGGGAAGTTTCACTTTCTCAAAAAAATCACTCCACTTAAGGTGATACTTGAAGCGGACATTGAGAAAAATGCTACTCTGACCTGAGGATTTCAGGAAAAACTGGGAATCAATACTGGGTGTTAGTTGCCCTCCCCATCTCTTTTAAAATCAAGTTATAAATCTTCCTGGCAGCTCTCTTCATTCTCCTAATTACACTGTATAGCAGTGACAAACAAAACAGGCTTTATTTTACTAAATTTTATGCCTGGAGAGGCTTGTGAAGGGAACTATGTAGTTGTGTAGATAAAGCCTGTAACTCCACATTACTATATAATGGAAAAAGAAAAGAAATAGGAGCTACCATAAAGCATGGAGTACAAAATATACCTTGCATTAGCATTTCTGAGCTGAAGGAATGGGCTGTCAATATTTAGGTGGCATAATATTCTATATTCTATTAGAAAAAGTATCCTTATCATGGGAGAATATTTAATATAGATCTTTCCTACAGATTCCCTGCAGGAATAAGGTGGCCTAGCTAACAAAGCCTTGATTTATTCAATAAAACATAGTCCTTTTTCCTTGAAAATGTAGACAGAGCACCTACTTCTATCATCTCCATAGCTCAGCTGCCACTGCTTGTATGTTCCTTTATATCCCAGAGTACCTGGATGCTACTGCATTTCATTATGTACAATGGTCTCCATTCACACGCCTTGTGAGAAAGAGCAAACAAGCACAGAAACAGTTGCTAAACACACAGAAACTTACACAAACTCACACAGACACACCATTTCTCACCCACACCAGGATTTCACATAACAACCTGTTAGCAGGCACGTGAAGGAAGTCAGTACAAGCTCAGGATTTGCTCCCTTATCTCTTCCCTTTGCAGCCCTGCAGGAGAGAAGGGAGGAAGTCAGCATCCTCACAACACATAGCCTGTAGTAAATCCCATTATCCAAAGATGCTTTTGCTTCTCATTTATCAATCCTGCCTCGTGAAAATGCTGTACCATAGACACATTTTCATCTTTGTCATTCGTTATATGGTGCCACCAGGAGCATGAGCACACCTTAGACCCATTAAACACCAGTGGTTTCTAACACGTCACACAGCTCTAGCAATCTAGCAGGTCTTCTGGATCTGGTATGAGTTAGAGGCTTCCACTGCCAGTGCACATTGCGGGAGGCGTGGTTACTTGAGGGGATCTAAAATAACACTTCTATAGACTGAGTAGGTCTTACTTTTCAGCATCCTGTTGGGTGCTGACCTGCTGACAAACTCCAGCCCCAAATTAGGCACACAAGGAGCCCCACCAAGGTCAGGGAGACTGTTTAGCTGATCAAGGCTTGCTCACAAGAACTGCAACTGAGCTTCCTGCTAATTGCAATGAGAGCAGACGTGGCCCTAAGGAAGGAATATTCCAAAAACATCAAAGAGGATTCTCAGGGCAGGAATTTTGTCTTTGTGTGGATTTACTTGTACAGTACACTCCAGATATAGATACATAATAGAAGTGAGTAATACAGAAACACTGATGGCATCCAGACAATATGCATGTATCATTTATATATGTCACCCAGCATGCTGGCTGTCTGATCATTTTCCTATATCCAGTGTGCTGTTTTACAGTCCTCCTTCAACCCAGCATCTTACATTGGCACAACAATTTTTCCAAAGGAGACTTTCCACTGTCTATACATCAAAAACCCACGTTACGAAAGAACTTGCAATACCGTGTCTGATATGGCAATCAGAAATCCAATAGGGAGAGAAATGCAACTCAGGAAGCGTAATTCAGAATTACACTGCTGTAACATGTACCTTTTAGTGCATGACTCTAATCAGATCATAAATAGCATGAAGTGAAGAGCAATCTCCAGACATTCTCCACTGCATCTATAAATGCATATGTCACTACTACAATTAGGCTGAAGACATAGGGGGGGTTCTGTACCTGCGTTATGAATTGGAAAAATAGATCACTTGCTTTTCCCTGGCTTTCACAATCTGGCTATAAGAAAACAAATTGCAGCGTAGGGAGCTGACAAGTTATATATGGTCTGTATTTATAAGAGGAGGAGATGGCAAATTACTGCATGTAACATTTCATGCTTTGCACTGAGAGTGCATTATGCTATAAAATCCTCCCATATTTTTCTCTAAACAATTATGCATGAAACAAAGTAGCAACATGTCTTAATACAGTCCAAATCCAGCCCCTGATATGTGATTTAAAGGTGACTAAACCCAGTTTATAAGCAACGTCTTTCTGATTAGGATTAAAGAGTGTCCAGGGCATCAATTCAGCATTCTTCAGTGTGCTTAAAAGAAAGGAAAAGAAATGAAGTAGAAAAAAAAAAAATCTTCACAAACCAACACTAGTGCCAGGATGGGTACAAAATTACTTTTTACGTGTTCTGTGATAATTCAAGCATCATTTGTACTTGGGTAGAAACATGAATAGTTAGTTACTTAAGGTTACACTTTTCCCTTCAGAAACCATTTCTGATATTAAATAATTTATTCTCAGTACTGTGCTCGGCTGACAGCACCATACATCAGCTCATCTCTGAAGATAAGATCTATAGAAAATTCTTCACCAAGTGGCAGTTCCCTAGTAGAGGACTCTCATGCCTTGTCCTGCAGCCAAAACATCAGTTCAATATAGGACCCTCTTCTTTGAATTTATCAAACCTCAGGGAAGGCTGGTAATTTCCATTTGCCCCCCTAAAAGCCCAGACCTACTTTCCTTTAAAAACTCTTATCCTTGCATCCCGTCCCACTCCCTTGTACACCACAGTTTCTATAATCGTCGCCTTATGTAAGAGACCCAGAACTGGGAGCAGTTATTTATCAGTGTTTGCGTGCCCTCACTTTTTCCCTAGAGAGCACTGAAATAATCTAAGTTTGACACCTAAGGGCTACTGCATATCCTTGTGCCATGTGCACCCACCATCACACAGCACCGTTACCCCAAGGGGAACAATGCTAGAGACAGAAAACAGGTTGGTGCTGTTGGTACCGTGCGGGCTGTGCTCTGATGTCCCTCTCTTCACAGCAGAGGTCCTGCTAGACACCGAGAGCAAGTAGTGGGGTACACAACTCTGCTGATGGCCTAGATTTTTGTATGAAGGGAGAGATGCGGGAAGACAAAGAAGCATCCACAGCGCACAAGTGTGCATGCAGCCAGAGAGTCAGGCTACCTTCTGACTTTGCCCTGGGAAGCTGTTGGGTGTCTTTTATTGTTCGACTGTTTACTTTCAGGTGTCTCTTTTCCTGCAATGTCACTTAGCAGGTTTCTAACTGACCTAGCAGGTTTTCATGGCTCTCTTCCTGCTTGCTGGGAGAACAACAGTCTGGGGGATTTATGTGCCTCAGCTCCCATGTAGTAGTTGTGAGTGAAGCCTCCTCCGGAGGAGAGGAAGTTTTTCTCGACAGATGCCTCTGTTTGAAGTGTCCATGTGTATTTAGGCTTTGGTCCATCAGAACACCACAGCAACACTCCCCCTTAGACATCCATATTGCTGTCACCAGGCTGTGTAAAGTAAAGTAGGTGTTTGAGTCTTTTGTCAGCTTAAAGCTTCGGTTTACTGCCCTGGCAGCACATGCAGTTTTGTAGCCTGCAGAGCTCTAGGTTGATGATTTATGGAGTAGTTTAAAAAAGAAAGTTTGCAGCATGCATGTATTTCTGCAGTGAAAAAGCATAAGAATAACTTCTTTGGTGCATTCTGGGGAAGGGCTTTTACAAGTAAATATGCATTTACCCTTTTTAATAGGCACTTGAACACAAACATTTATGAAGTCGGCACAAATTTTCCCTGTTCAAAGCATCAACAGGCAGGAGCTGCTCCAGAGGAAGTCAGTTGTGTGTACCCTGTAAATGCCTGTTAGACACCATACTAGGTGCTGGGGATAGCAGCCTTACAGTGATAGATATGTTCTCCAGAATTTAGTCACTGCTTCAACCCACTCCTTTCTTGGCTACTTGGTTCACGACAAGCTCTTGGGTTTGGGTTTGTTTCTTTTTTTTTTAGGGATCTTTTTTGTTTTAGAAACACAAACTCCCTTGACTTTGTCAGGAGAAGTTACTTTGAGGAAAGCAGATGGGAACTAGTGTTGTTCCAGAATGCTGGAGCAGTTTCTAATGAATCATAGAATGGTTTGGGGCAGAAGGGACCTTAAAGATCATTCAGTTCTGACCCCCTGCCACGTACAGGGACACCTTCTACTGGACCAGGTTGCACAAGCCTCTTTCAACCTGACCCTGAACACCTCCCAAGATGAAGCATCAATGTCTTCCCTGGGCAACCTATTCCAGTGCCTCACCACCCTCACAGTAAAGAATTTCTTTCTAATATCTAATCTGACTTTAACCTCTTTCATCCTAAACCCAGAACCCTTGTCCTGTCACTGCACTCCCAGATACTGCCTTTTTTTTTAAAAAAAAAAAAAAAAGAAAAAAGAATAAGGATGATGTTATTGTGAAGAAATCTCAACTCATTATCAATGAACCAACATTTTGGTACAGACAAGCTTTGAGTTTTGTGTACTGGTATCCTCTGTCAGCTTTGTTCTTTGAACAAATCATTTCTTCAGCAAGCTGCTGTAGCCTGGTGCGCTCAAAAGCCTATTGTCTGTGCCCCTTGCTACACCACCTTCCTTCTAGTTTTCCCCCTTTTCCTGTAAATGACCTCCAAAGAATGCACAAACCAAATTAAAGGACCACATTTTTATGACTTGCCACCCAGACAAAATCAGTTTTGCTGATAAGGGAAATCCTCTTATTTGTTGGAAGAAAGATGGGAAGCAGCCATGCCAGCTCAGGGTAGTGAATGCAGCCAGGACTGGCATTAGCAGCACTAGACCTCACAGTTCATCAGTGAGCCATTTCTTCAATCATATATCCCAAATAATTTCCTATTACTTCCCTAATTGCCTCTCTCTGAAATTCTTGTCCTCCCCTTTGGCTTGAAAAACAGAAGAGCAAGTCCCTTTTTCCTTTCTTCTCTTCAAAAACTACATTGCATTTACTGACAGTATTGTTAAACAGACATTAGGCTTCTTGATTTTTTTTATTCACTCCTCTTCCACTGTGGCAGTGCATAGCATAATCAGTTAATACAAGTTTTTATATTTGAAATGTAAAGCTACCTGGTGTTGTCATCACAATCTGTGTTATAATAATGCTCAGTTTTCACCTGACCTTTAAAAATCATCAGATTCAATTGCTTGTAACATTTGCTGAAGATCCTCCAGGGATCTCACCATAAATTATACTGTATTCTACAAATAGATATGACAACACTAATCAGCAAATTAAATGACAGCTATCATTCCTGCAGAGATACTTAAACATCTGATTGAGCTAGTACATTGGACCTACACAGCCTGTCAGATCAGTCTGCAAGAGGTACTGCTGTCATGCATAGGAAATGCTGACCTTGCAAGCAGGAACCTGTAAATTAAAATGTCTCGTGAAAGAGGAGAGAAAAAGACCGATGCCTCCAAGCAAACACTAATGGACATAGATGAACGGTGACTTTGGTGCTTTCGTTAATATTTTGTTCTGATGTTGCCACTCATTTGACTTTACATAATTATTTTCACACTGATCAGGGCTGGATGCTTTCTACAAACCACTCTTTCCCCATGGTGGGTAAGGCATGGGAGACCCAGCACTGCCCCAAACACCAAAATGCTACAGGTGGTCCCTGTCAGATGGGCCTAAGGCAGTATGTCCTGTGAGTATACTCTGCCTTCTCCACAGCTGTTTTGCAGTAGATGGAGACCAGACCTTATCCTATCTCCATCCTCATTGACCTGTCAAGCTGCAGTGGAAGAGTCTTGTCAAAACCTCACAGAGTCAGCTGGCTGCCACTGGGACTGTGCCCCATGTGTTACCTGCAGAGCATAGTGAGAGCAGAAAGGCTGGGCAGGAAGGGCAGGATACAGGAGGGCAAGACTGCTGGGTGCAAAAGAGCCTTCTATGGTTGTGACCAGGCTCATGAGTTCTTTGGCGAAGAGAAGCATGGGGCAGTTTGAGGCTGTGGCTCCACCAGGAAGGTCAGACAAATGAGCACAGAGACATGATCTGTACTCACAGGCAGCGTCACCTTGATTTGGCCCATCCACAAGCCTTGCATCAGAAGCAGATGCTGCAGGAGGTGGGAGCAGCATGGAACAGAGAGGTGTGATGGCATCCTCTCCTGCAAGCTGTTATTTTGACAGCTCTATTACAGTCATATAGAAACAACTCCTGGGAAGTGTAAAGCACTGTAAAAAAAGTCAGAGAAATCATCTGTCCTGCAATATGCCAGCTTTCACTGAGGAGGAGGACTAGATGCCAATGAGAAAGTATGCAATGCATTCTTTCTCTGGCTTTTTCTTTGGCCAAAGTGGTTATTGTCTACCTGGAACCCTCCTACTTCTGTCTCTTAATCTATCTCCTGCTCACCCCTGGAATCACTAGCTGTGCTCAGAGTTGAAGGCTCAACTCCACATCCACATAAAGCGGTACTGTTTGTGGGACATACCACAGTGGTTTCCTGCCCTAAGTGCCATTGGTGTCAAGTCCTCGTGTGCTGATGCATGCTATGCGTGTCCCTGACAGGACTTTGTTGAGAGGTTTTGTGAGAACAGCTGAATTTCTTGGTTTAACAGTGGCATCACGTCCTGTGTGGACCAAGACTTATGTCATATAAAAAACCACAGCAGCACTTGAAGGAGCATGATACAGTTTGGAGCTTTCTGTGCAACAGCAAATGAAACCGCGCACTCAGCCCAGCATGTGGCTGCAGCGAGGCAGCCTGCTGGGACCCAAACCACACGCTCCCACTGTTCTGCCCCTCCGAGAGCCTGTAGCATCACCTGTGGGGAGCTTGTCACCAGAAGAGCTCTCTGCCCTGCACACTGATAAGGGATCCATCTCCCTGATCCAGCAACATGTTGGGAGTCAATATACCCAGCCACTTTAAAAATAACAACTAAGCAGTATTAAGTTTCTTTTTGCTTTTTCTTTTTAGCCGCACATAGTACTTTGTAGCAACACCATCTGATAATCCAAAACAATAAAGCCTGCTTATTTATAGTGCCTCTGGCACTCTCCAGACACATATACACAGTTTTCTCTTGTTTATCACTCCTCCCACCTTGGGGAAGGAAAGCAGCAGAAGTGCTAATGGAGGAGGTTGAGTTGCAGTCCTTTCCAGCTTCTGGTGGCATTTGCTCAACAGTGATAGTTTGTAATGCAGAGCAAATGGCTTGTGAGGCAAGGGGATATTATGGAGCCCTACTCAGAAGAAATACCTGCCAAGTACTCCAAGAATTCACTGTGACTTAGTACATTTTTGTTTGACAAGAGGTATCCTGAGAAGTTTAGGTTTCATCCCTCATCATTGCAAATTATTCTCTATATTTTCTCTCGGGCAATACACTGCAAATTGGTGCTGCACTCTGGCAGTCAAGGGAGGCTCAATCAGCATCTTCCTCCTGTCAAAGGAAGGCCTTTGAGGACTTCACTCTGCACCTGACACTTCTTGTGAATGGGACTTTGCAGCAAAAGGGAAAGTTTTCAACCTAAGGAGCAACATCCAGGTGCTGCTGGCAGGAAGCATCCTCACTAGCAGGTTATAGAAGCTTTAACTACTGCACAGACCAACAATATTTTTTTCCACTTAGAAATCAATGACACCATGAAACATTTCCATAGAATGTCAGACTGCATAAACTCAACTATAGGAAGAAACATTTCAACCTGCTGTAGAAAGTCTGCATACCACAAGAAGGTGATTTTGATTAGAAATAAAAATATGGGTTAGTTCAGCTCATTTACTTACAAGCAGCCAGAAGCAGATGTCCAAATAGCCTCATAGGCTCTGTGAGGCTGGTGTCCAGGAACTTACATGATGCCATGGAAGCTAAATCATGATCACAACAAACAACCCCACCTCTCCTTAGGAGGCTTACCACACATTACCCTTGCAGATGGCTTTTTATACCCATCTGAAGCTGCTGAGGATCAATCTCTCTACTTTGTCCCACCTGTAGGACATCAGGATTGACTCCTCCTCCTGTCTCCTGCACCAAACTGCCTGTAGATGTGTTTTGTCTTCATAGCATACTAACACACATGCTGAGAGTATGTGTCTTCCCATTGCCCTCATCATGCTGCTTGCTCCTTATGGTGTTTTCATACCCTAGTGTTCTCATTCACACTGGTCTTAACTCTCCTACTGCCATCTCTGGAAAGGTGCACCTGGTCTGCAGAACTGCCAGCAGCTTCACCCCATGGGGGAGGCTGTGCTTTGGTGGGGATCTGCCACTTGTTTAGGTTGTCTTGTGCTATCGCCACTGCATGACAGTCAGATGGTCCAACATGGCAATTGAAGAGGTGAGTGTATGTCTCTCAGGCAAAATATTGTGATAGTGCTGTTATAGCACATCTAGTAAAGAATGAACCTCCGTACCCACTTTTGACTTTCAAGCCCACATTGCATGGAGATGTTGTACTGATAGCTTCCGCTGTGCTTAAGCAGCACATTTGCCATGATATTATCATTTCATCTCTAACAACACACTTTTAAGTGCTGATGCTAACTACACCTGGTAGCACCATCACCACATTAAAGTGCCTGCACTGTTTTAGGGTGATAAAAAGTGGAAGTTATGTTCTCAAAGTTTAATTCTTCAAACCCCATGCATACCTGCTGGTAAGTCCTATTACCTTGCTTCCCAAACTTGCTTTCTTTGGAGTCCTCCAGAAAGCTACAGTTTTGCTAAGGAGTATGCTCAGCCTCTGTACTCTTCACAGGACAGCTCGGTGCTTAACCCAGGCAGCAAGCCTCAGGTGGGCTCTGACTTTGCCTTGTGGGGAGAAGTGCCCTGTCCTAGGGTTTGGGTTTTAGAGTACTCTGGAGAAGAGGACTTCATCCAAGCCCCACAGAGGACTGCAACACGCTTTCTGTCAGTCAGGAGGTCAATATACTCTTGCTTGTAGTTGATGTATTACTAGCATTGTTAAACTGGTGCGGTTGTCACATTATGATGGACTATGGGAAGAAAAACTGCTTTTGTTGAAGCACAGCAGCTCTGCTCAGCCCAGAAACACGTTGACAATCATGGTAATTCAAGACTATTTTAAACTCTCCATACCATCTCCACCAGCTTGGTGCAGTTTGCCAAAAGGTTGAAAAGAAGGCTCCCAACCACACAGAAAAGGAGTCCTTTTCTTTTGTGTGCCTTTTTTTTCCCATATGTTTTTAAGGCAGCACCTAGTCCACTGGGGCCATGAGCTTCGTTGGGACTTTGTGGGAGATTCATTGTACAATATTAATATAGCAAAAGCTACAAAAAAGGCCTTTTGCTTTTTCCCTTCCCCTTTCCTTCTGTCCTCTGCTACGGGTATCACAACTTTGTTTTGAATGTTTATACAGCACCTCTTGCATCTGGGAATGATTACAGGAAAAAATCAAGACTAGGCAGATATTTTAGCCGTGGAACATCAAGGAGAGTTTCATTTGTCATGAGCTGGAGTAATTAAAAGTAATTTTTGCATGTTTTGGATGAGGGGTTCTGACTCCAGTCAGGGCATGAGCTGTGTAAAGTGCTTATTTTTATAGTTTTGACGTAAATCATGGAATGTTTTCATTCTTAATTTGGAACACTTGCCCCAAATGTTCCAAGGCTCTGTGGATAAGTCCAGGCTCTTTTCTTCCTCATGATGTACATCCATACACATTAACATTGCAGGGCTTACTGCCCAAGTCATTTAGCTGGACTGAAGACTGGTCTGAGGCACCTTTTAAAAGAGGTAACTTCCAGCTCTCTTGATAGACCTCTGTTCCCAGGTGAGATGCACAATTTTTCTATCTAAAATCTACTTCTCTGCAGAACTGCCATGGGTCATTTGCTTAACAAAACAAATCCAACAACCTCCCCCAAACCTGGCACATACACAAAAATAATATCCTTGGTTATATTTTCCTCTGGAGATGTTTAAATTGTCAACTTTTCTGAGCTGTGTTCTCCCCTCTTGTTCTTTCTCATGGGAGGTGCCCTGTCATGGGGGACTCATTGTGAACTCACGTTTTGAAATTTTCCAGAAGATTTAATATTAAATGCACACACAACAGGCTTGCAAACTCTTTCTCTTTTGAAATCATAACACACTATCAGTAACTCCTAGACCTGGTATTGTTCAGCTCTTATAACTAGTTCAAAGCGTAGTTAATGAGAACACTTCTGATGCCAGGATAACATTGATATACCATTTTTCAGGTCAATTATTATCTCACTCTATGGGTACATGATCATTGACTCACTGACCTTAAGATCCATTTCAGGTCAACACATGTTATTGATATTTAGCATTGAATGAGGGGTTCTCTGCATTTCCAGTTGTATCTTCTCTTGTCCATGGAAGGTCCTACTTGGCCACTAAAAATAAACTTTTGAGAATGGTAGAATGCACCTGAAACTTCCAGAAGCAAATGTTGGAAAAGCAGAAGCTTTGATTTTGTTTCAATCCAAGACAATGGCTAGTAATCAATTATTGTAATGGACAGCAATACAAAGTTTTATGAGTCTAGAGGGCCTTTTTCATATTAAACACCCTTAAGATAAGGTTTTCTCACATGTGCAGTCTCAGCTGTCAATCTCTGCAGCTGCAGCCAATCACAGTGAGAAGTAATGGTGGGGATCACTGTCAACACCCTCAAGCTGAAACTTGGGCTCAGCATTTAACATCCGTGACAATCTACCAGCTTAAATTCACTAAAATCCAGCTCTCAAAGCAATTTAAATGCTTATTGATTAAAAGCTGCCTATATAGGAATGTACCGTGCCAAAATGCTGTCTAGAACAAGCAGCTTTACACAGAACTGTGTTTTACAGCCTTCTATTCAGTTACAATAAAGAGGATGGTACAACCATTATTTCATTATTAAATTATTTTATTTTTTTTCCACTGACATGGCAGAAATGTCTTTGTGGTAATAGGAGGGCTCTTGCAGACCTGTGCCTAAATGGTGCGCCTAAGTCTGTGCTTCTTACCTTGAAAATCTCCTGCAGGGAGAGCACAGATTTAGGCTGAATCCAGCCACCACAGTCATGAGCACCTGGCTGTCAGCGTGCCTGAATAGGCTTCATCTGCAATCAAAGCCACAGTGTGGCTTCCATGGAATGTTGCCTGGTAAACTGATGTGATTTATTATGAGAAGATTCCCGTTCCTGCAGTAACTAGAGGCAGGTCACGATGTTGCCAGGGAAAGCAAGATCAGGCAGGCACTGTTGGCTGGTGCCTCTCTTTCTGACATGGGAAGAAGTGTTAGCCAGACGGATAGCCCGGAATGCTTGCATAGAAACAGCCCCCGTCCTTTTTTTTTCCCCAGTAAAAATAATGCATGCTGTTAATGAATTACCTGACTCCTACAGCTCTCTGTGTTAGTGGGTCTGCGGCCTTCACTGGTTTCATTGCTAACTCTGACTTTACTGCAGGTGTCATGATGTTTATTGCTTTTTTTGAAAGTATAATGTCCTAGCGTGATTTGAAAAGTTTCTTTTTCCCAGCTCAGGAATGGTCCCACCTTTGCTGCTCACCACGGAAAGTGCAAACACGCAACCAGTAACTGCTGTAAGCACCAGTAACATTACTGGGGATAATTCTTATCAGTACAAATAAAAAGAAATATTTATTTAAATAAAGCCTCATGAACTTTCCATTTAGTTCTTCAAGTGAGTGGTAGCACTGAGGAATAAAACAGCTGCCTTACTTGATGCCACTGGTCCATCACCCCACAGTGTATACATGACACTGACTTACACCATACTGACAGACTTACATCCTTATAAACCTGGCTGCAATTCTGAGAGCCATTATAAGAAATTAATTTGAGTGGATGATGCTGCATGCTAGTCCTTGGGCACTTGCATTTCTCCAGGCATTCATACCATCTGTATCTGTGATGCTGCTGGGTCGCTGAAAGACAGTACGGTTTGGACCAGATTCTTCTCTTGGCTTAGGGTGAGCACAGTAATATTTTCATTCCACAATCTGAAAAAGGCAAATCTGGTAGCAATTTAAGAATCATACATTATAGAATCATAGAATAACCAGGTTGGAAGAGACCCACCGGATCATCGAGTCCAACCATTCCTATCAGACACTAAACCATTCCCCTTAGCACCTCGTCCACCCGTGCCTTAAACACCTCCAGGGAAGGTGAATCAACCACCTCCCTGGGCAGCCTATTCCAGTGCCCAATGACCCTTTCTGTGAAATTTTTTTCCTAATATCCAGCCTAAATCTCCCCTGGCAGAGCTTGAGGCCATTTCCTCTTGTCGTGTCAAATGATAGGCTACAGAAAGAATAATTTATGTCCTTGAGCCATTCTCAAATCTTTCAGCAAAATCAGACATCTAAAGGAAAGTCTAGTTCTTTGGAGAGCCATAGGGATGAGTAATGCACCCAAGAGAACTTGGGGTTCAGATGTGAAGGGATTAGCATGATCCACCAGCACGGTTTTGTCATCTGAGAGCGCTTCAGGCACATACTTCATGTCTCCCTGTTTCATAACAACCATCTGGATGTGAAAATGGGGAGAGATGAGAGCATGTTTCATGGCTCTGGTTTGTCTTCTTATGGGCAATAACATCATCCTTGGCTCTTGTAGAGTGCTGTGGGATGCTCTGTCTGCTGTGAGTTTGCAGGACACCTATTCCTTGCTTATACACATTCCCATAGACTGCAATGGCCCTTGGTACCCATAGCTTTAAAAGAGAAAAAATACTTCAGTAACACTTTAATCAATCATCTAAAATGCTTTTATGTTGGGGTGGAGCCTGCTGCTCTCTTGCGCCTTTGTCAAGCAGTCAAACAACATAAAAAACACTCAGTGCTCCCCCCTGGATCTTGTTGCATTCATGCAAGGAGTCACTAAGACAGCTTTGGATCTATTGAGATTTGCCTTCCAACACTAGGATAACCTATATCCCCCAAAGCCCTCACTGCAAACACTGCCTGTTTATTGTGGTAACTGGGACAACTCTTATTGGTGATGGATGGATCTATCTGCAGTTCCCTGAGTCTATGGCAATGGGGGGCCACAGCCGATTGACCTAAGGCAAATTTAAAATGTCTAAGGATTAAAAAATGAAATAAATATCCTCCTTCCCCTACCAAAAAAAAAAAAAGTGCAATATCATCCTTAATTCTTGCGAATGTGGGTTTTCCAGTCCAGCTCCCTCCCAGAATATTTGATGGTTCATTTAATAAAAAAGAAAAGAAACAGCAGAGCAGAGGGTTCCCTGGTGGGCTGTAAGACCTCCAAAGGACTTTTGGCAGCATCTGGAGGTATTATTAAGTTTTCAGACTAGGTACGTGTAACACAATAATTAGTTCCCCTGTAGAAACCCTAGTAATTGATGGAATTTTCTGACATCTATTATGAAAGTATGAAAAGGCTCTTCATGAAAATCAGTATTGGATTTTTTCAGTCTATATTCCAGACAGGGTAAAGATCAATATTAATACCTGGCTAGTAAATTCTGACACTTAAAGAAGTTTGTACCATGAAAAGCTCACAACACTGCACACTGATTGCTGCAGAGTTATTAAAGTGAGTTAATAGCTTTGGTGGTGCTACAAATGAGCAAGTGGACACACAGTAGTAGAGACACATGTTCTTGCATGGGTGCCTCATCACAACCTAGAATAATCAAGGCAGAGCTACAGGAGAAAGAGAATGAGAGTAGTGGCTGTGGGTCACCAGCAGGCACAATACACAGCAGTGAGACCTGGTCGGGAAGAAGGGTGGTCGTTTTGTGCACATGGAGCTGGTTTCAAACCAGATAGGCTGCTCAAGAAATACACTCTAGATTTCTTTAAGAAATATCAAAGAAATCCCCTCCTGGAAGAAAAAGTTATGTGTAATTTTGTAGACCCAGTCCTTTGCTCTGGGTGATGCTCCAGAGTGCTCAGAAACAAAGTGAATGGGGAAGAAATAGGACACGCCCTCCATATCAGCCTTGCAAATATATTAGATCAAACATTGTATACTTCTCATGCATTTTAGGATTGAGGCTGCAAACTAGCAAACCAGGCAGAGAGTGCAAGCGTGATCCCCTGCCTGTTGGCAGGGCAGGACAGAGGCGATGGGGTGTGCCTTATCCTGCCTGAAGGTTGTCCTGTGCTGGGGATGACAAGGCTGCCTCTCGCCTCCTCCAGCCTGGGTTTCTGCCAAGGCTGCTGCATAGTGTCAGCTAGTGCCAATGAATGGGAAAGGTTTTGAAAAACGAAAGGGCAACCCAGGAGAAGGATAGGAACCTGCTGGAGCAACCGGTTTGTGTAAAAAACCCCAACTCCTTGCCATTTCACATGCAGCTCCTACGCTGGTTTTCATACAACTGTTTTTAAGTTAGTGCTATATATAGTCAAGTACTACTTCACTGCATCTATCTCAG
Organism: Piaya cayana; assembly: GCA_013389865.1. Lineage (NCBI taxonomy): Eukaryota > Metazoa > Chordata > Aves > Cuculiformes > Coccyzidae > Piaya > Piaya cayana. The sequence goes on along the minus strand of WAAB01019988.1, from coordinate 17,918 downwards.
TGCTTATAAGTGATTGGAATGTGCAGGGGAAAAAAAGGATATTTAACTGTATTAACTCTGTGAGGCAAGATGTGTTAACTGTGTCAAATCCACCTTAGACTGTGTTGAAGCAGGTTCAGTTACAAAACAGCATTTGTACCACTATGTGTAACATCAGCAAGTGCCTGTCCCCACACCTTCTCCCTGTCTGGCTCTGTCAGTACCCCAGGTTCTCAGCCAGCACACAGCATGTCACAGTATTGGTTTGCAGGTGAGGACTTGCAGCATCCCCCAAGGTGTTGAGAACAGCAGCTTTTCCATAGAGAGCCAGATAATTTCCTTCTCATTAGTTACTTTGACACAAGAAAGTTATCATGGCTACCTGGTCTATCACTAGGCTGAGGGAATGGGAATTTGTAAAGACAGATATGAGTTTTAAAATTCTGGCAGCAGAAAGAGCAATGCTCTTTGTGGAAAGAGGCAGCACCAAGGGAGAATGCATACCTGAAGCTGAATTTCCTTGGAAAAGCAGAGCAATTACTGTGTTGATATTAAGGAGATATCAGGCTGTTTTCTTCCTATTTCTAGGACCCTTTTATAATAAAAGGAGCTAATAGCAGCAAGAAATAGGAGGCAGTCCCTGGTGAATGCTCCAGAACCTCTGGGCTAAATTGGGTTCTGTGCAAGAGAGGCAGCACATGTTTTTCTCAGTAGCACATGGAGAGCAGTGACTCTGCACTGCCTGGGCTCCATGGCACAGTGGCATCACACCATAAGCAGTACAAGCCACCCAGGTGATGCAGGACAGCATGGGCCACTCACACCAGCTTCCCCATCCCCATCCCTGCTAAGGAGGGTACCAGCCCTGTTACCCACCCGGTGCAGTAACAGGAAAATATGTCCTGGGGAACAGGGAAGGACCTTTCCCTCTTCCCTTTCTGTCTAGCTGGGCACGGCAGCTGCCTGAAGGTTTCCGAGTGAGGCACGGAAGGCAGCGATGGTGTGAAAGGGCTTCTGTGGCCTCCTCCAGCCCATAATCACTACCACTAACAGCCCTGTCTGGGGCTCAACATTCAGAGGAAGCATTTTGCAGCAGAATGAAAACAGGGCATTTTATTTACTTACTGGAGGGCATACAGACTGTTTCCTGCTTCTAGAAGTCCCTTCTTATCAGGATGGGCTTTTCTCCTAGTCGAAGAAGGAAGCTTGAGAAAGCGAGCTCTCCACTGAGATCATTGCACCCTTGGATGGAAATGGTGGCATGCCAGTGGCTGCTGCCTCCTCCTCCTCCTGTTGCTGGGGCTCTGTCTCCAGCTGTTTCCCTAAAGCCATCAGGCAACACTTGATGAGTCAGAGACACATCTTAATGCAGACTTTACAGCTTGGGTTAGCTTTCAGCCAGGGAGTTCATCTGCTCATCTCAGCTCGGGGCAAGCTGTGAGAGCACTTGAGTTGAATTTCTTTATTACTGAGGGTTTCTGGGATGCCACACTTCTGATTTATACCCTTGGAGAGAGGCAGCTCTTTTTCTGGGGGACATCCAGTATGTCTGAACCACAGAGACCACACTCTGCTGACCCTGGTAGTTAAGAGGACATTACAAAGCCTTTCCAAAGGGAATTACAACCTCTGGTTGATCACATTTGAAAGTGCTCTCTTGGAGGGGTAAAAAGCCCCAAAAGCCTCTAAAAGAGGAACACTGTGATAAGATTCATGGATCCTAAGGCCAGGAGGCACTGTGAGATTATCTACTCTGGCTTTTCCTTCGTAATCTTCTTGCTGCATCCACACTGACCGTGTGGTGCGAATAACATGATGCGGCACTATCCTATGCAGTGGATCATCCACTTTTCATGTTGGCACTTATAATTAATCATCTCTCATGTGCTCATGCAGGAAGGAAGAAAACAAAGATTATGCTCTGCCTCTAACTCGCCTCCAGCTTCCACCTGTCAGCTGGTGTTAAGCCTTTCCACCAGTCCTGGTGGTTTTCCTGTGAAAGCCCAACTTTAAGCCATCAGTCTACAGCCTAGGGAGCGTACAGAGCCAGCTTTTCACTGCACCTTCCTAAACATGCCAGTGTCAAGCCTGGACAGAGTATTTTACACCTGTAACCTCTTTCCCAGCTGAAGACATCACCTGCCCTGCTCAATGCTCTTGCCATCAGATCTCTCACATCTACCTACTAAGCTTCATCTTACCGAAGATTAGAACAAAGTTCAACTTACCCCTCTTTTTCTTTTTAAATGATTTGATCCTCATTACACAGGCTGTAATCACTTATTTGAACAGGCCAATTATCCCACCACAGCTCAGTAACACTAATTACATAACAGTTCACAGTGATGGAAGCTGCCAAGCTGTCCTGCTTATTAGCTAGGCTTCCTCCATTGATACAGCGGCAGGTTTTAAATTTCTTCTCCTCACATTTGTCAAGTTGGCTTCAATTAGTTCCTAATTAAAGCTTGACATCTCCAGTGCTACTTAAAGCCCTTCTACCTGCTCTAGATTGGATCCAACCAAAATGATCAGCATCTTTTACCACATCATTGTCTCCTCACCATGTTTTGCAGCCCACCATTCCACAAGCCTCAGCCCTTTAAAATCGTATCAGTTATACAGTAGTTAATGTGTTACCTCCAGTATTTTCTTCTTTACCATCTGCATGTTGAACATTTGGAATTTTCATTTCTTCAGGCTTTTCCCTCAGATCGTCTTTTCTGTCATGCTACCCCCACGATACTGATCCTGAGGAACCTATGAACTGAGCCTCTAGATCCATCCACTTAGGAAAAGTAAAAGGGAACTACACTGTTGAAAGCTGCCCAAGCCCCAAAGTGCTCCTCCTGCTAACTATCAGCACATATTAGCAGACAAAGCCTCTCTCTACAGGACCTTTTTAAATTCCAGAAAGTGTTTCTGCAATCACCTTCCCTAACTTCGTTAGGGACCATCACCTGCTGTCTTTTGCATGTGGCTTAAATTTCATGTACTAACCACTTTACCAAGTAGGCCTTCCTTATCTGCACAGGGAAACTTGCTGCTTCTTCTCTGAGCCCTTTAAGGAAGAGAAGACAAAGGCCCTGATTCTGAGGCAAGAGCTGGGAAAGGGTGCCAGTGTTAACTATTTCAGCTCCATGGCAAATGGCAGGATCACAGAAGTGGTCTTGTTTGGCAGTCAGGTGTCCTCTGTGCGTGATTAGGGCTAATTCCAGGAGATGACTTGGCTGTTTTCACATTAAGTAATACCACCATAGCCAGAAAACACCTGGCTCCTTGGAGCCTGACGTCAAAAGTGAAATTCAGTTTTAGAGTTAGGTTCTTGTACTCCCAAGAAAGAGGTCTTTGAATGAGCACCCAAACAAACCAAATGTAGTTATTGAAGCCAATGCGTCTATAAGAAGTACTAACCTGAATTTTGCAGCTGAAACTCAGTAGCTTCAGGAACTTTGGTGCTTCAGCCCCCAACTCTCCCAAAATCCAAGGGTTTGATATAGTCCCTGTGTCTCCCAGTCACATGTTTCAAAGCTATTGCTGCTTACCTGGAAATTATTTCCTAGGGTTTGAATGCAAGGCCAAGGTTTAAGGAGGTCCGGTTGCACAGCCCTTCAGCCTGCTTCAACTTTTCCTGCCCTCCTCATAGATGTTCCCCAATGCCTACCCCAATGCTTCAGCTGGTGGATCCAGACACCCTCCAACCCCTGCCTGGAATCTGGATCACTGTTAAGGAATTGATATAAGTCTCATAAAGCTGAAGATCAATTCCTCATGGTGGAACCTGGCACTGGCACTAGTTATCAAAGCACTCACTTTGAGAGCAAAATGAAGTCTTTGATAACCTTTCCCAGCTGGCAGCAGTAGACTTCTAATGCTGTGGTGGGACTGGTTTTCTTCTGGCCATTACCAGAAGCATTTCTAGAACATGCTTGCTTCATATATTGTCTGCAGCTGCATGAGAACACACGACTCTGGCTACGTTGTGTGGCCTCAGCAACACCATCTTCCCCTTGGTCAGCCTCCAAATAGCTCTTCCACACATTCCAGCCTGTGCTCTCTCCTCAGCAGCCAACTCAGTCTCCTGTGGCCTAAGTACAACAAATGCTGAGGTCGCTTGCTCGGCCGGCTGAAAGAATCCTGCCTCGCTAAGCCCTGCGGGAGCTGAGGGATATTTCCCAATCCTTCCCATGGCCTCCTGGCTTTTCCCTCTCATCTCCCCTTTTTCCTTCTGAAATTCTCTCCACCTTGATGCCTCCCCTCATTAAACAATGCGCAGCTCACTAACAGGGCCTAGGCAAACCCCACTGTTGATTCACATCTCACTGCTCCCCCTTTGGGGTGGAAGTGAATCCATCTTTATTCTCCCTCCCCCCATTTCTGTCCTAGTCTTATTTGTCTCTGTCAAATTCACAAGCTTTAGCTCTGTTTCTCTCCTCCTTGCCTGCTTTTATCCTGTGGTGTGTCCAACCTCCTTTTCAGGCCCCGTTTCCCCACACCTCTCCTAGTGAGGACTTTGCTTCCAGCTGCCTTAGAGACTATTTATTTTGATAGGTATATCCCTTAGTACACTGGATTAATACACCTGCTTATCTCTTCTCCTGGAGATATTTTTTTTTACATTGCAAATCAAATAGGGAAAGTCAAAAGCCAAATGAATAGTTTTATTTTTCAGTGTTCTCAGTGGAAGGGCCCTGCAAAGGTATGTTTTACAGCACATACATAATTGCATAGATGATTAATGGAACAGCTAGAGCAGTGGAAGAGAAGTAAGGCTCTTTGTTGAGGTAATTTACAGGTAAAGCTGAAAATCACACATTTCCTTTCTACAAAAGCCTGTCCAGTAAACCAATACATTTTCTTACCAGTTCATTTGCTGCCACGCACATTTTTGGGTTTCCCTTGTTCCAGAGCACTGGCAAACACATTTTGATGTGAGGGGCGGGGGATGCCCAGGGATTTGCCTTGTTCTTGTGAACACAAGCGTCCGCAAGGAAACTGACTCCTTGGGGCACTGCCCTTCCTGGGAACAAAAAGGCCAGGGTGCGGTCCTTGAGGTCAGTAAGGTCTCCTGGGTCAACCGAAGTCGATGAACAGAAAAAACAACTCTCTTGTGTTAAGAAATTTTATTTGTCCTTTGGATCTGTAATGTAAGCACATAAAATTACAAGTGGAAGAAACATCATGCCACAAAATTGCATAGAATTTTTACAAAAATGTGAATTATGCCTCTGAAACAATCTTAAATCGGGGAACCAATAAATATGTACACGTTAACTGAAATATTTCATCCTACTTTGAAAGCAAATCATCAAGGATTAATCAATCACAGACACTATTAATACAATGTACAAGAGCAACACTGATTTCAAAGAAAGGCAAGCAATGATATCCCTTTAGTTATCTTTCAGTGAATGTTTAGCTAATACATGAGCATTAATTAACATAATTATGAACATGTTAAATCTAAAATGTCTGGCCTTCATTAGAATTTTTAAAATTCTGTTTATACTGCCAAAACCAAGCTATTTTCAGTAGTGTAAATATATCTGAAGTGCACAACCTAGTTTAATATAGACAGCTCTATTCTATACAGCAGAAAGTCCACAATACAGCATTTCCACACATTCAACACAGAACAAGGCAAATACATAAAAGGCACAAGACTTGCACATCATAAAGACCCTTTTTTCATTATCTTACTCTAGTTCAAGTAATATCAATATTAAATGATATCTGTTTCACTGAAATAGTTTGAGCAATGCAAGATGTACAGTATTACACGCTACCTTACGCCTGCAGAAAGTGGCACTGTACAGATATAAAAAATGTGAGTACAGGAAATGGTCAAATACAAACGTACTGTAAAATGACTACAGCTGATTGTATATTTAATCCAACCGGTATATATTTTTTTCTTTTAAATATAAATAAAAGGTTAATTGGTATTTGCCCAAGTTTCTTTGAAGACTGTAGTGAAGTCCTGGCTCCACTGAAGTCCACAGGAACGCAGCGCTGAAATTCAAAGGAGCTACGATTTTACTGAAAAGCCTGCACTGTACAACGGCTTCTATAATGTGATAGTCTTCAGTTTTATTCTGAACACTGCTATCAATTTACTCTTTTTAATAGTTTAGGCAATATGTCATTTTTACTTTATAAAATGCAGCATTACATATGTTTTCAATGAGTGATTAAGATTGATTAAAAGTGCAAAACAAGGATTAACAGAAGATTCACCTTTCCTAGCATTAAGATGAAAGTCAGATTTTTTTAATTTCATGTTCACTAATCTCATCATCATAAACCAGAACAGTTTAATTCTAAATATGTTCTCCAAACAATGTGCAATTTTAGTTTTTTACTGCTCTAAGTTTAAAAAAGAAACTTCAAAATACTGTTCATTTTCTGAGATTTGAACTTATATATACACACCATTATTTAACTGAAAACTTAACCTTGATTTGTAATTTATTGCTTAAATTTAAATAAAATAAGTTACTTTAAAGTTCTAAAATCCTGAGGGAATGGAAGTAAAGTAACTTAACTGTTACGATGTATTGAAATGCCACCCTATGTAACTGACTGCATCCTCTTGACTAACTTTTAATACAAAATAGGACCTGATCTTGCAAACATATATGTGAACATTATTCCCCAGAGGAGTTGCACTGAGTCCAGTGGTGTGCAGGAAGATAAAAGTTTGCAGGATCAAGCCTCTCCACACAAATCTGTGTCTTCTGAGCTAGTTTATCCTTTGCCCTAAGATGCCTCTTCACCACAGGGCTTTAGCGTTATGCATTGGCTTGGCTACAAATAAGAATCCGTCTGTAATGTTTCATAGTTATTATTTTTTGTTAATATGGGAATCCAGATAATAGCATTTCTTTACCTTTTAAAATATCCTGACTTTCACAGTCTCTCTGTTGTCTGATATAAACTTCTGAAAACGTGCTGTTACTGCCCTCATGCATATCATACAGTACATTAACTTTGATTGTTCTTATTTTAAGAAGTCAGTTAAACAGATTAATATACATTTTTAAATAACAGCAATCATGTTTTTATATTTTGCTTTTAAAGATCTCAGTAAAACTGAATTTCAGTCTTAAAAATAATGGAAGATTCTGTTACATTTCAAATACTGTAGTCCTAAACATTTTATAATCCTATCAAATTCAGTAAGCTTAAAATGTGATACTTAAAATCAATGCTTTTGAGTCTGCAAAATATATATCAAATTTATATTCTAAAACTACTTTGATTTACAACACTAACACCACAAAAAGAATTTTATAATTCAATGACTTGATTCAATTTTATAGCAGTATAACCCAGATGTTAGCTTTCATAAAGATTCTCTCTACTCATGCATCCCTGAAACATTTCATTTGGCGAAGAGACCATGCCGACCTCAAATAGAAACATGCCGTGTGTGTATATAGAAGGATGTGTGTGCACATATAGCTCTATATATATATATGTATATATACACACAAACATATATGCACTCACACAGTGTAGCAAACACAGACGTACAGACACCGACAATCTCCAGGCAGAATTCTTCTCTTTGTTTTCCTCTTTCCCCTACAGTTCCAAGAATTTTCAGCAGCAAATATATTTCTTTCCATGTGATAAACATGATATCAAGAAAGCAAGCCACCAGTGCTTGCAAAGCTAAAAAGGATTAAATGTTTCAGTGCAAATGTAAAATGATGGTACAGCTGTCAAGGTGCAGTTACAAAGAAGAAAACAAATATGATTAAGTACTGTTACAATATTCTCTAGGATCTGTATTAGTTTGGAGCACTTTGCACTGGCACTTCAAAAGGAAATCTGCACACATTTGTCTCTGTACAATACACTGGTCTTCATTAAACATTCTTAACAGTGAACATGGCCAGAAAATTACCCATTGTAAACTGACAAAAAAAAAAAAAAAAAGAGAAAGGAGAGGATGGTTAACATTAATTTTCCCAATAGAGCTGCACTAAGCATTACAATAATAATAAGATGGAGAATGAGAATTAAGAACTTTGCACAATACTTTTTATAAAATGTCCTGTTTGGAAATGTGCACTTGAATGTAGATTCCTCCTGCCTCCCAAGATGCTTCAGCAGCAGCTCACACTGGGAGGATGGAGGTGGGCAGCTGGGGAGTGGTGTACCCTGGCGCACTGATTGTTGACTGGGCAGTTAAAAGGTGGTATCAAACACTTTCTCTGGATTATCTTCTTCCAATTCCTCTTCACTTTGCAGAGGTTTATGATTTGATTTTCCACTGTCAGATGCCAGGGAAGAGGGGGCAGAACTGTGGTCTCCATCTTCACTAATTTTTCCTTTCATGGCTTCCTGAACAAACTCCAGAATTTCCAAAGGCAGTCTCTTGAATTTGTCTTGATACTCCTGATCAAGTTCCACCTGCAACTACAACAAAAGAGACAAGCTGTCTTCAGTTGCATCTAATGAGGCCAGTGCTACAATAAAGGAAACATACCACACGAGATGGGGGTGGGGAATTAATAATGCATTTTTGCATTATCCAAGAATATATTCCTTTCTTTCTCATATTAGAGCCACACATCCAATATGCCTATTGATTTCCATGCAGTCATTGCAAAGCTGAAGGAACGTGCGGTCATTTGTGCATAAAGCTGGTTTTGGGTACCATCCTTGGGCATCCAAATCCTTAAAAGATTTGGTTTAACTATATTGGTATCCATACTGGCTTTCACAAGACCCGATTCAAGTGCAGTATGGATCACAGATAAGCCTTTGAAAGAGAAAGGCCTTAATTAAGCTTCAGGTAGCCAATCACACATTAGTCCCACCACAAACATTGGTCTGAGAACAATATAATCACTTTTGCCAGATTTCTTGGGTTGGAGAAACCATTAAGTAAAAAGTCAGTTGTCGAAGGGAGTCAAAGAGGGAGGGAAAAAATGTTAAATTGCATTTCTCAGGGCTAGATCATGGAAAGTTACATTATCTGATTAATACAGTATGTGTCTTGGACACTACTGGGGAAAAAGTGTCATATCAATCACAGGATGCAAAAGGCATGCAGAAAGAAATCTGGCTATCAGTCTTCAGGAAGCTGTGGGCCCTTTCCCAGTATTTATTTGTATTGCCTTTGTTTTTAGTGCCCATATTAGGATCTGCACAATCCATTATTTAAAAGCATTAACATGTACGAAGGTTTCAACTGAAGACAAAGCCATTTTTTTTCATCATGACCAATATGAGCACAGCGGGAAGCAAAAGGGGTGAGTTCCAAAGCCAAACCCTGCTAGCGCTCTGTCCATTCGTCCGTTCATCCGTCCAATTATCCATCCACCCACCTTTTTGAAGAGAGAGAGTCAGATTCTGCTAACTGTAGCTGCAGCAGTTTCTTAGGCAATTATTTTTTGAGCTCTACTTTTTTTTGTCCAGGAGGTATAAAGGTGGTATGAATTCTGATCATTCAGCTCTGTTCATGAGTCTACCCTGTCTAGTTTCAAGTCTCCTTCATCCCATTGTAACAGCTCTCAACAACATTTTCACTTGAACATTAGAACCTGTACTACTCTCACCATCCTTGACCTGTCCACAGCATGTGATTTTACCACTACCCCTCCCTCTGAGCCCTTCCAATCCCATTCCCCACGCTTCTGTCCTGGTTTTCATCCTGCATCTCTGATTTTATTTTTGAGATCTCTTCTCCTTTTTCCTGATGTGCAAATCAACGTCCTCAGCTCACCCGCTCTAGTTCTACATTCCTTAATTAGACATATTTCGTAGATTTTCTTCCTCGAGATCTAAGATCCAGCATATTCTGGTTGGTTCTCCTGCTAAAGCTACTTTCCTACCTTGTTTCTGGCAATTTTCCTGCTCTTCTGTCCCAAGTTTCCCTCCTCGGTGTCACAGTGCTGACAAACACTGAACCTGAGGCACAAACGGTTGCATTAAATACACCCTCCCTGTGAAATACAGAACACACTTCTTTCACGTTGCACGCTTCCTTTGTTTTCTGGCTTTATGTCCTGATACAAATCTTTGAAGGCATCCTCCTTTTGTCTCCATTTTGGTAACACTCCCAAGAGCACATGTATTACGAGAGGTCTGAAACAGCAGTGATGGCAGAGGCAGGGCATGCCAGTGGGCTCTGAGCACACCACGCACCAGGCACACAAAATGCCACTGTCTTTCCCTGTTCAGGAGCTTTTGCAGCCAGGCTCTACAGATCCCCAGCACCGTCCACGCACACCACAAAGCCAGTTAAAGTTCCTGCAGGGAGCGGCAGCTTGGCATACAATATTTTTAATAAATCTAGTAATAGTGGGAAAGGCTCTAGAGCACTGGAAGACAAAGCTTTATATAAAGGCATTAATTTCTTTACGCAGGAATGTTTGAACCAGAGATGGGCTGCGCACTTCCCGACTTCATTGTCATACAAAGAAGTACTAAATTTGTAAATTTTGGGCACTTCAAGTATAAGAAGTGTGTATTAGCAGATTACAGACAAAGTCTCCTGGCTCTTTCAGATCTTTCAGATCTTGACTTGCTTAATTAGGTTTAATAGCAATAGAAATATTTGAAATCCCTCGGAAACTGAACATTATCTGAACTATTGCAATCATAAGCATGTTGTTAGATAGCAATTGTGTCTAATATTCACCTCCTAAAGCACCTCCAGTTTATAATCCCCTCTAAGTTGCTCATTTAATAGAAATTACATGAATCTGGAGCTACCTCTCTCTATTTGGTGTCTCCAGAGACAGTGAGAAGGTTGAAGTTAGTTGAGAAGGAGCAGACAGTAGACAACAAGGGTTGATTAAAACTGCAACATTTTGTCAAAATTAGTTTTCCTTTTGATTTCAAAGACACTGTCAGTCCTTCCCTCTGCTCAGCCCATTCCCTGACTCTCAAGCTACCACATGAGGGTACAGTGGGGGCACAACAGGTGAGCCTGCGCACTACGCAGCCATTTCGCTGCTGGACCTGATCCCTCACAATGAGCCTGGGCCTTTCAAACCCACAGCTTACTCACAATGCTTTGATTGTGTTTCTCCATAAGCAACTAGCCCCAGGCATGACATTGGCAAATAGCTATGGGTCAAGGTAAAGAAACAAGCTGCCTGTTTTAAAACTAGCTGGATCAAAACCCAGCTGTTTTTCTTCTAAAAGCCTTGGTATCCATCCATTAGAAAACAATAATCATATTCTGTGCCTTTACAAGGACATTACGGTTCATCCACTAATGGAAGGCTGCCCTCCCATTAGCAGTGGTAGTCATGCACATCTTTTATTTGGTTTACTAACAGCACGACAAAATACCACATCAATATGTGTATAAGTAAAAACCTTTCTGCACAACCAGAACCCCACAATACTCTGGTCCTTTGTGGCCTTACCATTCAGTTTTCTGTTTCTTTGGGTTGCTTCTCATCACAAGTCCACCTATCCAGATTTCTCTGCCCTCTAGCTACTAAACAAGGTGACCTATACTGGTTTTTACGATTTTGGAGCCAGACAATAAGAGGGAAATGAGACTGATGATTAGATAGGTAAATTATTATCTGGACCACTGTTCCCATTAACATGTAACAACCTTCTTCCTTCTCTTATCTCACTATCTGCCCTCGTATCAATCCTCTGTCTTTTCTTTAACCCCCAACAAAACACCACTTATTAATAACATCTCCAGACAGCTTTAATAACCCACAAGGGATTGGAAACATATTTCTTATTCAAGAAAATTTTACTTACAGGTGATGAGTCAATACTTTAAATATTGGAGCCATCATTATGTGTTTGCAGCAGGGTCCTTGGGGACATGAGATGAATGTGTTAGTCACTCTTGAAGGCTGTGGCCAAAATCCGTAACTCTTGAATGTATGCTTCTAGCTATGTACCCTTTATTTTTTTTCAGTCAACAGTGCTAGTTAAGAACCATCAGCTGATACTCATAATCAGCTTCAGAAAATGGGTATTAGTTTTATTATTCCGAAATTACAGATGAAAGGAGAAAGATTAAGCTTAGGCAGGGATCAAAGCTTGGCAGGTGCCACCCTCATCTGCCTCGGGTTTCAAAGAGGCCCTCCTACATCTCTTTATATAAATGCTTATCAAATATTACATACAGCAGCACAGACTTGGAATAGGCTATGGACCACCAAGCCACCAAGTTGTCCTTCATGTAACTTGTGTGGTTTGTGATTCTATTAACTATTGATTGAAATAAAAGTAGATCTGTTGAAGCTTTGACTGTGATTGTTCTACCTCCATTAGCTATATCTCAAAAGGGTTTCCACAGGGAAGCTGTGCCTGAAGGTCCCTCTTGACTTCATCCTGATGCTAGGCAGCACTAGTGACCGACGGGCTTGAGCTCTCACTCCCTCATGCTGTGGAAAAACAGCATGGTATGCTTTGAACCTTTACTACAACCAACACAGCCCCTAGCCTTAGGATGGAAAATAAGCAGGGCTTTAAATCACTGAGCCTGTGTCTTAGTGAGCAGAGCTCCTGGTGGCCAGCCAGCTGCCCAGCTGATCAGCTCATATTCTCTCTCAATTTCAAGGGCTCCTTGGCATCCTTGGCTACAAATGCTTCCCAAAAAGGGTCATCATTCAGAGAAAGGCCCCAGCAAATCTTCCTTGGAATGCGGGAGGAGAAAATGAATATGGTTATTCAGCTTAAAGCGAGGAAAATGCACCCAGAAAATGAAATGGATGGTATTATTAGAATTGTTTATAGCATTTATACCTAGCTGTCATTAAATCTATCAAAATAACAAAGCATAACATACTGTTAAAATAGTGACTATAGCATTAAACTGTAACTGTTATCAATAAAGAATTACTGAAGTAGAAATTGCGGTTTCAGACTATCCTGATCAAGCCTCTGTGGACTTCTGCATACTTGCAATATGATCTAATATACTTCTGTTTTTACCAAGAACAAAAATAAAATGAGCACATGAAAAACGCAACGTGCTGCCAACACAAGTTACCAGGAGGACTGATGTTTATATAGAGTGTTTATGTTAAAAAAAGAGAAATCAGAAAATTAAATAATAAAATAAATGTGTTAAAACCCTTACTCCTTAATTATTCCACATTTACAGTGTTGCATGTTATTGTAACTCTGAGTTTAGGCTTTGAATACTAAACTCTTTTCCCTTCTCTGAAATACATCTCATCCCTCTTTTCTGCTGCAGAATCCCCCCCCCC
>WAAB01019987.1:126280-168372 GCA_013389865.1 Piaya cayana | reverse complement strand
GGCAGATATTGTGATAGGAGTCTACTATAGACCACCCAGGTAAGAAGAAGCGACTGATGAGCTCTTTTACAAACAACTGAAAGTAGTCTCAAGATCGCTACCCCTAGTCCTCATGGGAGACTTTAATTTCCTGGATATTGGCTGGGAGTATAACACAGCAGAAAGGAAGCAGTCCCGGAGGTTCCTGGAGTGACAACTTCCTCACACAGCTGGTGAAAGAACCGACAAGGGAAGATGCCCTCCTGGACCTACTGTTTGTGAACAGAGAAGGCTTTGTGGGGGATGTGAGGGTTGGAGGATGCCTGGGGCAGAGCAATCATGAGATGATAGAGTTCTCAGTGCAGGGGGAGATGAAGAAGGAGGTCAGCAGAACAGTCATGCTCAACTTTCAGAGAGCAGACTTTGGACTGTTCAGAAGGCTGGTCAGAAAAGTCCCATGGGAGGTATTCCTTAAGGGCAAGGGAGTCCACGAGGGCTGGGCACTCTTCAAAAAGGAACTCCTAGCAGCTCAGGAGAAAGCTGTCTCCATGTTCCGGGAAAGTGGCTGGCGGGGTAAGAAACCAGCGTGGTTGAGTAGGGAGGTCCTGAGAGACATCAATAAGAAGAGGAAGATCTACAAGCTTTGGAGGAAGGGGCAGGCATCCTGCGTGGACTATAGGGAGGAAGCAAGAATGTGCAGGGAAAAAATCAGGAGGACTAAGGCCCAACTAGAAATCAGATTGGCCATGTCTGTGAAAGACAGATATATCAACAGTAAAAGGAGGACTAGGAAGAATCTCCAGTCCCTACTAGATGCAGAGGGAACAACAGTAATGGGGGATGAAAACAAGGCTGAAGTACTCTATGCTTCCAGTCTTTAATAGTAAGGAAATTTGTTCCCTCTGCACACAACCCCAGGGGTTGGAAGAGCAGAATGAGGTTCCCATGATCGAAGAGGAGGTGGTTAGAGACTTGCTTGCCTGGCTAGACGTCCACAAGTCTATGGGGCCTTCTCTATAGGAGAAGCCTGTCTAGAAAGCTGCCTGGAGAAGGACCTGGGGGTGTTGGTTGACAGCCAACTGAACATGAGCCAGCAGTGTGCCCAGGCAGCCAAGAAGGTCAATGGTATCTTGGACTGTATCAGAAACGGCATGACCAGCAGGTCCAGGGAGGTTATTNNNATGGCCTCAAGCTCCGCCAGGGGAGGCTCAGGCTCGACATTAGGAAAAAATTCTTCACAGAAAGGATCGTCAGACACTGGAACGGTCTGCCCGGGGAGGTGGTTGACTCACCTTCCCTGGAGATTTTTAAGGCATTGGTGGATGAGGTACTGAGGGGCATGGTTTAGAGATTAGTGGGAATGGTTAGACTCAATGATCCGGTGGGTCTCTTCCAACCTGGTGATTCTATGATTCTATGATAAGTATAAGCAAATTAATAATCTAGGTGAAACTTAGCTCTTAATATAACTCTTTAGAGAATTAAAAACAGTGAAACCTCATGATAATATACAATTGTAGGCTTTGTTTGGCTTTACTCAAGATGAAATTGATGTATCATGAGAACTGAACCCAGATTTTCCTCTTCCACAATTATGTGAAAATTCCCTTCAATGTCATTAAGTAAACCCAAATTCCTTCTCTTATCTTACTTAACCTGAGAATGGAAAAATACAGAATTCCTGCATATTCTTACACCTAGGAATAGTAAGTTTAGAGCAAATCTAAAGGCCTAATCTTACACAAGAAAAGGCAATTTTTCTTGGTTGTTAACAAGTGCATGGTTAATTTCAAAGTTACATATTATTCATGTATAAAACTGCTAGACTATTTTACTTTGCTATGTTTTCCCAATAAATTGTTCTTCAGCTTTCATGACATTTTTAATGTTTTCAGAGGAATAGTGCAATAAATATTACAAAAAGTAGCATAGTGTATTAAACTCAAAAAGCATGAAATGGAATAGTGTTAGACAAGACGAGAATGCATGGTGTCGAATGACATTATCATTCTCTTAGCAGCATGATTCACAGTCACTCTTGGTTGGCTCACAGACTTAAGGGTATTTCTTTATTAGCTGGAGAAGTTTCATAGTAAAATCTGTTAAGAGTCAGGAAAACAGTTTGCAGAGCAAGCGTCTTACCATGCTGGTAATACATCAGATAATTCTGATAGATTTTTATTTTCCATCAAAGGAAAAAAAAAGTAGTGCTTATGGAACTATTTATATATTAACTGTGAATCCCACAGCTTCAAATGGAACGGCATATAGGCTTTCATAAATAAGGAATGGAGAAGAACACTGGTTTGCTTCTTATGTGGAAAGTGAGAACTCAGCAAGCTATTCAGATGTGATATGCTATTATTGTCTGTGCAATTCTAAACAGGAATGCAGAAATGAAAAGTTTACAATATCTTTCAAAAGAACAGAATGATTGATTATTTTGCTCTAATTGCAATGTCAATAAACAGAGCCATGAGCTAATGCAGAGAAGGTGGATACTCACAACTTCTCCACAAGTTTCCCAGCCCTAGAGCCAAATAGGATGTAAATATCTTCAGTTTTGATATCATACACAGCATAAATGCAGCTTGGAAAACATCTTGTTGTTTTTGTTTTTCTTCTTAATCTGGAGGGTTAAGAAGACAGATGCTTCTGACAAATATTTTAGGGTAATTTACATATAGCTGAACTTGGGATAGCATTTGGTATCCTGAAGTATTGCTGTCTGTGCTGTTCTTGCTCTGTACATACTAAGGTAAATAATACATGAAAGATACAGTGGGTCTCTTCCAACCTGGTTGTTCTGTGATTCTGTGATTCTGATTTGGAAGGCTCTCCTTTAAATAAAAAGTGCTGTCAGATGACATCTTCGAAGCTATCTATTGTCTATTTAAACAAAGGATTTTAATACATTTATTTCTTGTCTTTGCTGGTAAATAAACACATACTTCTCAATTCTGCATCAGTAATGTAGCTATTCTGTAACAAATTAATAGAGTGGCATGTGATCAACAAAGACAGCCCTGGTAACTGTGGTGTCCCTTATAGCTAATTACCCAGCACGATTTGTTTTAGACTAGAAGGTTGGCATTCAGCTTTCATCACAGTTGTCATATTGCTACAGGGATGTTTTGCATATGTTGTGTGGAAAGCTGACATGTAGAGAGGCCAGCTTCTACACTGCCTTTCAGCTATCTTCTTAGTCTGTGGAGAAAACAGATGCATTTTTAATCTATTTTAACTCCTTATTGCAAAGTGTCACTGTGTAATATGTAGCAGAAAGGGAGGACAAAGCCTTTATATATTTACTTATCTTTCTTGGGATTTTTTTTAATAGCTCAGTATGGCTGCTGATTTTTGGCACTGTCTGTCATTTTAAGTATTTCCAAAGCATACACTCCAGTTCTCTAGATCAAATTGAATGGAATGAACTGATAATGTAAGTGATATGGAAATTAGTCAAGAAAACTATTGTGTACTGGATTGAGTGTGTATGTGATCTATATTTATGACAAATGAAGGGAAATATGCACACCTTTAGCTAATTTATGTCTCTGTCAGGAGCATCTAATGAACTCCAACAGTAAAGCCCAATTTTTTATTTTCCACTGACATGGTAGAGGTGATTTCTGCCCTACAACCATTGCCATTGCTGAGTGGGTTTTGTCCAGAGAACTGGTTTCCAATCCAAATTTCAGGACAATTTCATGCAACAGTGTGAAGATTTAATGCTTCTAATTCGTTTTTGAGAATAGAGAAACTATTTATAAACATCTTTTGTTTTGGAAAGACTAATTTATCTCAGAAAATCCCTCTCACTGGGCAGACCAATGCATGTAATGCAAAGCACAGTCCCTGAGTGACCAGTCAGACACAGGCCTTAGGAGGAGATTCTACTACAGCCCTCAGAAATACACTTCACTTCAAGAACACTGTATAAAAGTGAATCAGAAAGAAGCAAAATGATTTCCAGGGTTTATTTTGCATGAAATATTAGAAATCTCTAAATGAATGGATTTAGCTATTAAATAATTCTTTTAGGAAAAAAATGTAGAGATGAGATTCCATGGGTTATTTATTAACAGAAATTGAAATTTGCAGCTGAGGAAAAGGTCACTGAATAAAAATAAAATTAGTTCTGAATGAAAAAAAAATCAAAACTGTTACAGTATCCATGTCCTGAGCTTTCACTCCTCCTCCATATGACCACAGCTAGTCTATTCTGTGTTGAGGCTTCCACTGTAGCTCTCTACTAGTCACCACAGTTTTGAGACAGAGGCTCTTTTGGATCTAATGGGAGGTCATTACCTATTACATTTGGAGAACTGAAAGCACAAATGAGCCACTCCATTTTGGACTTTTCATAATTACTTGAGAGCTAAAGAAAATTTACTTTCAGGGTACTACACTACAGTGTTTGGGGACATAATCAAGAGTTTTTTGAGGAAGGCCAAGGCTTTCTTCAGAGCTTTATCTAGCAAGGTGCTTTTTGGGAAACTAAGACACACACACACAAAAGTTTAAGACAAAATAAACAGCCTTGCCTCTTTCAACAAATCCATCAGTTTAGAGGAAGAATATTCTATGCATTTCAACAGGAGTCATCAGAAGAAATAAAGGCACGAGAGTAGATCAAACACCCAGCTATGTCTTGCTGAGAGTTATATATACTTCAGAGAGGGATATGACTTAACAGGACTGGTCAGAAGAGCAACAGAAGGCAAAACAGGGTAGGCCAGGACACAAGTTAGGATTTTCAGCATGTGGTTTAAAGACTTCTCTGAGCATTTGAGCCCAAGTATCCCTGGCAGCCTCTAGAAAGAATCAGCTCATACTGACTCTGTCAAAATAGAAACAATAATAGAACTGAGTAAATAAACTAAAACCATTAATAGCATTTTAATTAATTGTCTTGACCCTGTATGAGGTATAAGTCAGGAGCTATGTCTTCTGTCTTACATACTGTGCTCCCTTCATTCCTCACACCACTTTTAAAGCACAGATGCACTCCCAGCAGTGTGCTGTTCTCCTGCCAGTTCCCTTGTCTTTCTTGCTCTGCCACCAACTGTACATTTATGGGTGTAGTTTTTCCTGTTCTAACGAGATGCATTTCACACATCAAGAATTAAAGCTCTGCAACAGGTTCATTTGCTAGAGCATGAGTAGAAAGGAGGAAGAGACCTATGATCATGAGAAACATACAGCTAAACAGGAAAACAGATAAAAATTAATTTTATAAACCAGCAATATGGGAGTTCCAGAAGAATTTAATATTGATTGACTTAATGAAGAAGTGAACATTACTGTGATCAGGGCATAAATGCTATTCATGTCGCTGTGTGAACCAGATGAATTTCTAAGCTGGATATGGTGGGTCTTATAACAACTTGGAACATGTCAAAGTTACATGCAAATCCTGTATTCAGTGTAGGAAATGGATGAAATTATACATTGTTTATGTTTTTAGATAATTTTTTTCTTTTAGAAAATTTAATGTCTGCTTCTACTGGGACAGACAATCACATTCTACTTAAAGTATTTTGCCATCTTCCAGAAATACACAGTGAAAAGTCTAAAACACCCCAGGTTCCTATTAAATGGGAACTACTCTTCCAAGCACTCAAACTACTTCCAAGAAAGGGAAGTTGACATACTCCCACCTAAAACATTAACTGTAAATTAATCTCTAGCTAGAATATTTAAAAACTACCCTTTATTGAATGTAAATCTAAATGAGATGCTGTGTTCACATCAATTCAATGAAAATAATAATTTGGTACATGTACTTTGGAATCCATGTTAACTCTCCAAAGCATATTATAATAATTAATCCAGATTCCTTTTTAATAAATGTAAGTGAAGCATTAGTTTTGCTGTGAAGATCCTTTTCCATTTCAGTGTTCTATAATGTTATTTCTCATATGACATATTTTTACCACTCGTAATTTTTTATACATCTGGACTAACATTCCAAGACCAAAGCCAAGAAAACCCCAAACTGTAAACATTTAATTCATTAAATGTTAGTTCCTTAGTTCCTAAGGAAACTGAAAAATAAGAGAATAAGACAGAGAATAAACACGGCTAGCTCTACAATAATGTTATTAGGTTGAGTGCATGATAGTTAACAATTCATTGCCTGGGATTTTATGTTCTACAGTCATTTACTGTTAGAGAAGTTACAGAAGGGGCTTTTTAATATAGTTGCACACAGACGTGCAGGATTATAGATGAACATTTCAGTACTGTCTAAGATAAGTCAACCTAAGTGAGTACACACAGGGTTGCTGAGAGCTCTTTGCGGCTCAGCCATGAACAAAACCCAGTAGGCACACATGCACTCACTGGTTTCTTTAGGTCCCCTACTATTACCAGATTCAATAATTGGCTCAGTTACTCTTTATGGCACTGAAAGAATCTCCTTGAATATAATTTTGTGTTGATTAAAATAATTCCTTTCAGATTAAAAAATATAGGTTTTTTTCTCTCAATACTAAGATCATGAGGTTATAGACAGACTCCATGCACTTCCTAATGCTGTCCTCCTATCAAGCAGAGTGCTAAAGCATGTAGAAATAATTGTAGAGCTGTTCTTTGATCTGAATCTTGGGACACAGCCATTCTTATACCTGGAATTTTTAAACCTTTTGCACATTTCCCTAACCTCTGGAAGCACCATCTTCCTGAGCAATTTCTGACACCCTCTTGGCACTGACAGTGCCCATTTAAATTTTGGTAGAAGCAGAAACCTTGCTTCTGGTTTTGACTATGGGTTAGATGGTTCTGTTCCACTGCTGAGAATTTGCTCAACAGTCGAGATAATATATGACATTTCTCCTCATTTTTAATTCTCAGAGTGTTGTATGCAATGCTGATACTATTGTTTTAGTGCAGGCAGCATGGCATTTATCGGTGGGGCTTCATAAGCTGTATTATTCATGTACTTCATCTTTGCAATAAACACTGATAAAGTTTCATGGTCTTTAGAGACTGGATGGCACTTTCTGCCTCTTTTCCAATTTGATTTTTGACTTCATTTCTATATGTGCCTATGACTCTTTATATTTTTAATTATTTTACAATTTAAATGTCCAGAAGGGAGAAGTCTGGTATATACCAGTGTTAAACGAGATCCACTACTTGCTAGACTTTTCTTCCTTTGGTACTATTTCAGACAAATCCTATGACAGCACATTTACATACAGCTTAGATTTTTTTTCCTCTTGTGAAAAGTTCTCCATATCTGATGTGTACATGTTCTCCAACTGCATTTTGAGGTTGCTTGATGACAGAGCACTAGACACCAATGGTACTACATAGATTCATGTAAAACTTAACTGAATGATAGGAGTGAAGAGTATTCCCTAAAATTAGACTGACGGTTTCCATGGAAACAAGAGAGCACAAACAGAATTGTAATAACTTGACTTAACAGAGTCAAAAGAAAGGGCATTTTTATGTTTTGTTGAAAAAAGGGCAGAAGATAGCAGTTTACTATTTATAGGATTTCACCTTTAGGCATAATTCTGAACCTCATTTCTTCAGACAAATGGAGTTGCTGGTATTGGTGTTAGGAAGGCTAACATTGTTATCAAAAGGTGCCACTGATAATGCATAGTTTGCTCTCCCAGATGACACAGATGAGAGTTTAAACATAGAAATGTAGTTTGAAGCCTGTTAGGCTAATGTTCAAACAGAATTTATGTTCATCTTAAGAAAAAAAAAGGATAAAAGATCCTGATTTTGAAATTGCCAGAAATTTTAGGAATTATTTGCTAAAACTAAAATATTTCATATTATGAAACCACTCTAGCTCTCTGATGAACATCCTCTATTGAGAGTTTCTTGGATTTATTACCCCAGGATCTGACATGGTGCTCCAGAAGCAAGAAGACCACTGCTAATCATAACAGATAGCCTCTAGTCCTTCCGGAAAGTCCTTCTCTTTCTACAGCTAATGATAATATTAATCCCCATCACTGCAGCCCACAAAGCATTTCTGTTCTAGACATATGACTTCATATTGTCTGATTGTTCACCTGTGTGTCACATGCAAGGTTTAACAGTTTTTTTCCTATGAACTACTGTGAAAATGGCAATAATCTCAAATGTCACAGCCTTCAAGAACCAACATGGCAAGTCCCTGACAGGTGCTGATACTTGACAATTATCCAAGTTTTAATACTGTCTTTATATACCAGTTGAATTTTATATCACTGTAATTTCATAGTCAAAATATTGACTATCATCAGGTCATATCTTCTATAAAAACAATTATATTAATTGTGTTGCCTGCATCAGCTAAACTTGTAACCCAATCAGAAGAGACAGATTCTTTCAAAGTAACTGTTTCCTAGGTTTTTTGCAATAAAATTATTTCTTCTTTTACTAAAGCCTCTAAAAAAAATTTATTGTTGAATCCTATATTAGCTATTCAGAAACTACAATAGATCAATGACTGATTGCTCCTCTCTACCTTTAGCCATGACACACACACACAGCTCTAGCTTTCCTTACTTTCAGGCTATTTTTCCAGTGTTCTGAAAGGAGATAAACAGATCAATAGTCAGTAGGCTGCACACCTCCTCAGGCAGCCCTCTTAAAACTTTTTGATGTTTTTTAGTGAATTCTGGTACTTTTAGTAGCAATATTGATAAAACCTTGTCTTTTTTTCAGCCCCATATAAGGAGAAAAAAACCCAGACAACAACACTTTCCTTTAGAATATGTTGAAAGCTGAAATACTTTTTGTTCCCCATATGCTTAGATTCCATATCATCTTTTGCTATTTGGTCATATATTTCTTCATGATATTTGATGTATCTAATCAATTGTCTATATTTCTGAGACTCTAATTTAAGTCTTCATTGCCTGTTTTCCTCTTCTTTCCATTTCTTTTTTTTTGTTTCTATTATTATACCTGCCTTTGCTTGTTCTGTAGCTGAAATTGCTCAGATACAAGCTCATGGTTCACAGAGCTTCTAATAAAATATTCTGATTTCAAAATTATCTTTCACATCTAGTTACTTTTATTTCCCACAAATTCACTTATACCCCTATTAGAATATTATATTTATGTGTCCTTCTGTGACATATATACACATGCAATTTTTGATTTGAATTCCTGTGCACAACAAAATAATTAGCTCAAATTTACCTATTTAATAGCTACTTCTCCTTTACAGTTCTTTATTCTCTGTCAAAAATGAGGTAAAATATAATTTTTGCTATGTTTGAGGCACTACATAACAAATATTTCAAGGATACTACAATTTCAGCACCACAAGAACACTATCACCTGTCTCAATTGACTTTGCCCAGATTACAGCTTTTTATTCTTCAGCACATATTAGAAAGGCACTTGATAAGCTCATTGTTCAAACTTTTTTCAGTTTTTCATGATCAGTTTTGATACAAAGCTGTAGGTAATCAAGATTCGATGACACTGGAATATGCTGCCCAGGGAGGTGGTTGATTCGCCTTCCCTGGAGGTGTTTAAGTTACGGGTGGACGGGGTCCTGAGGGACATGGTTTAGTGTTTTGTGGGAGTGGTTGGACTCGATGATCCAGTGGGTCTCTTCCAACCCGGTGATGCTGTGATTCTGTGATTCTGTGACTTGGGTAAAGATGATTTAACATTTATGTAAGTGCCACTCCTTCCACTCCTGCCCCCTACAATCTCTTCTTACTTCATAACCACCTAATATTTCAATTATACCATCTCCATCAAAATCAGTAATACCAAAAGGAAAATGTATAAATCATGAACATTAATAGTTCTCGGCATCAACATACAAGCAAAAGAAAATTTCTCTTAGTGGCATTTCTCAACTTCAATTTCAGAAAAACATCCCATTTGTGCACACAGAACTGAGTTAATCAAGTTTTTGAAAAATAAAAATGTTGAATTATTCATAGAATGCAGTATGGATCCTGCACCCCAGAAGGAAAAAACACTATCACATTGCCTTGCTAAAGAATGGAGGTGGTGGTCTGGGGCTACAGTGAATTCTTACTTCAAGTAATGGGCTGTACCTAGTCAAATGGGCTGCGAACAATGCCTGTTATAGTACATCTCCTTTATCTCTAGGATCTAGGACATTAGGGTGGAAACAGACTGACGGTAACAACCAGCAGTAAGAACAGATGGATTTGCTTTCAACCCTTTTGTATTTGGATTTGTCATCAGTGAAACACATCCCTGATTGAGCAGCTATCAAATATCTCATCTTAAAGTTCTAGATGAACACAAAAGGAAAGACTATCTTCTAGCAAAGCAAAGTTGCATAAGCTTTATTATAGTATTGGAGGGATACTAACAGAAGAAAAACCAAAAAGAATAAGGCATAATTCCCCCAAATTCCCTTGATTCCTTCTTTCTCAGAAAGTACTGTTTGTGACTTGATAACAACTTATAAACTACATAATGGAAAAGTATTTTCTGCACAACATTTTTATTTTACCACAATTCATATTTCATAGCCAGTTCTCCACAGCAGATATACACAACAACACTGTACAAGACTGACTGGCCTTTGGGTAGTCCATCCATCTTTTATTAGTTTTATAAGACTACACTCAAGTACATCTGTTGAAAACATATAAAAAGCTGAGCAACAAATTAGTTCTTATTGCATCTCAAAAGTACTGCAGGTCAAATTACTTAAGAATACTCTCTATTGGGCTTTGAAATTTGTCTGCAATGACAAAATACTCAACTAAGTAAGAACTAGGATTTCGGTCAAAAAAACAAAAGAGATACAGCAACCAAATAACCAGGGTAATTTATTATGTAGATGTAACATAATAGTCTATTGCACTTCACACCACTTTTCAAATTCAAAATTTTCACAGTACTTCTGTCTGATACCAATGCATTCATTAAGGTCATTTATAAAATTAGGAAGAAGAAGAATCAAGAGATTTCTGAGTATCCTAGGAAAAATAGAGCAGCAGAGCCACTTCTAGGAAATCTTGGCTAATTCCAGCCTTCTGTTTTCAGAACTCTAAGCTATAATACTATATAAATTTTGAGGGAGGATACCTGAATACAGAAAGTCAGAAATATTAAGGAATGGAAAGTATTGTTGAAAAAAAATATTTTAGATGAGTTAGAAACAAGATATCAAATATTTCTTTTGGTTTTTATGCACATGCAGGTATGTGCATATACAGACACACATGTACTACTCCCATCATCTTCCCTCTCTTGCAACAACCAAATTTTTCCTCTAACCTCTAAAGGAAGCACAAGTTTTGTCTTTTCCCTGACTTGCCACTGCATTTCATTATTCATGCTTTTTCCACCTAGACTAAAAAGTTCCAACAATGCATAGAATCACAGAATGGTTTTGGTTGGAAGGGACCATGAACGTCATCTAGTCCAACTCCCCTGCAGTGAGCAGGGACATCTTCAACATGATCAGGTGAAACACAGAACATGTTTCCCAGGGTGCTTTTGAAACCAAAAGGGTTTTATAACAAAAAAACCCATGCAATGTAAGATGAAAACAAACAAGTTTTGTAAGAGCCACCACATTACATTAACTAGGATTTGCAATTTTTTAGGCATAATTATTTCATTTTGCATTACACTAAAAATGGACAGCTTGATCCAATGGATTTTCTCCCAAAAGGATTCTTTAAATATATAATGTTTACTGAGTGCAGAGAGCAAGCACACATGAGGAAAAACAACATTAGAGAGACCACCTGAATAAGGGGAGCTGTACTAGCAAACGGATAAAACAATTCCAAATATTTTTAGTTATACAGAAGTAATCTTAGGGATGCAAGACTAATTTTGGAATTTCTATATGTATGGGCCTATGATGCTTTATATGCTTTCCATACTAATCAGATTGCTCCCAGAGAAATTGGTATACTTCATGTAGAAAAGACAGTTGTGTTGAATCCTAGGGAGGTTGACTGGCACTCACTTGTTGAAGTAATCTAAAATATTGCTGCTATTTAAGATGGCTACAGAAGTTTCTTCAACTTGACCAAGTTAAATTTTGATTGGTTTATTTTGAAAAACAAAATTCTTAGTCTGTTTCATGAGGATTTTTTTATTCTCAACTAGGGAGATAAGTTACTCCATAAATTGATCCAAAAACATATCGACAGCTGGTGGTACTGATACAAGTATTTGTACAGTAGCTTCTCCCTGTAAAGTTCCATCTGCTGTGACATCTCCACTTTAAGTTTATGTCATTAAACTTCACAGCTTTATAAACACAACCTGTACATATAATTCCTTTATGTACTTCCCTGTAGAATATCTAAATATACCAATAAACTAACATCTTTTGAATGAGCACTCCTAAAGCACACTTTCTGTTAGGATGGCTTTTTCACTTTCCCACTGTAACTGGCTCTGTATTTTATGTTTTTTCAATGCCATTTTCTTTGGCAAGGATTATACTCTGTGACACAGATCAGGAAAGAAACCAAAAGGAAAACTTGTGAAACTGAACTTGTGAAAAAGGAGAATTTAATATAGATCTACGAATACTAGAGTGAGAATACTGAAAGCCAAAGCAGATGCCATTCCTCTTCCACTTCCACAACTTGCAACAGCAATGAATGTAGCTTGAGGGGTGGTTAACTGACGTGACCTTCAGAAAAAGCCACAGATTACAAGACAAGATTAAAACTCATTTTCCAGATATTTCACAAGACATGGGATGTGGTCTTGGACAGAGTTTATTTGTGTGTATGTTAAGAAAGGCTATAAAGTCATAGCAAAATTGCAATGCTGCCTAGAATAAGTCTTCATATGCCTTCTGTTCAATACATAGCGTTTGTAACTTTTCTAAGCAAAGAACATCATTGCTGTGGGAGGTCAAACACACTTCCATGATCATCCTGCATGCTCCTACAAGACTGATAATATCACAAAATATTCTCTAAGCTCACACAACACAAACAGTATAAGAAATATGACCTAAGCAAACATAGACACTTCAGAATATCATATTTTAAAAAATAAAAAAGGATTTCTAATGTATCCATAAGGTTTCCACTCCTTTGTTATGCATAATTTTTCATCAATAAAAACATATTTCAGAGGAAAAACAAAAAGAAGATGTGAAGCTATATAACTAAAAGATGAAAATTACTGTTATCTGTAAACATATTATTGATAGACTTTGCATTCAGGATTGAGGCCATGAAATCTCAGATTCCCTAGTTTTTTTTCACTGTGTCCTTGTAAGCCTGATGGTACAGTCTGTTATATCAAGAATTATGTAGCACAGAGCTCCCAATCATTCCTCCCACTTCAGGGCACCAGAATAGTGGGATCAGGCAGAACTGGAATTAGAAACGACACAGGGATGCTCTTTTACAAATGTAGATGTGAATTTGCCATTCCATTTTGTGGTCTGCAGGGAATCAGGAGAACTGAATGTGACAGAACATTGCAGAAGGCTAGCTGTGCTTCATAATATTTTAAAGTTAGAGAACTGGATAATACTGATGCTTTACAAATGTAGACATGTTTTTCCACAAATAAACTATATACAGCAAGTAGTAAAATGTACTTACTACTTCATTTCAGGGTGGGCAAAAAGCAGAAGGAAACACATTGTTACAGAACTATACTTTTACATCCAATATTGTCATTAATATACATAATCACAGCAGATTTCCCCTAACAGGTTTACCTCATCTGTCTGCAGAACATCAGCCCTTTCACCTACACATTCTGACCAAGCAATAAAATGAAAGGATCGACAACCGTCTCAAATTAGTAAGAAAGTTCCTCCTCTAGCTGTCCTTATTAAAATTTCCTGTAAAACCAGACCTGTGCTTAGCAAAGCTTTGATGTTTGTTTTCCATTTGCACCAAAATCAAAAAGTCCTTCACAGCACTCACCTGTGATACAAAAAATGCTCTTGAGTTCCAAGCACTAAGTGAAAATTGAAAATATCAGAGCAACATAGAAACTACTCGGGGAAAAGGAAGAAGGAGGAATGGGTAGGAATTCCACACTAGAATTTTAAAAGCCTTTACTGAAACACATGCATTGCCACGGAAAAGTTTATTTCTATCACTTCTATTTCCTTGGGGGTAAATGTGCTAAAAAATCATTGCCTGACTTATGACAGCAATACAGAAAGCCCAGGGTTTATGGACTCTCTTTAACTAGTTTTGTATATTATGTGAAAATAGAACTGAACATCAAAGTGTAAACTGGGATGACAATACACTGTATTTGTTAGAACTTGGCTATTAAAAGCAAGAGACTTTGCCCTTCTGTGCAGGGACAATTCCTGTTCTGGGGATAGGCCACTGCTAAAGAGAGGCATATTATATGCTCTCGCTGTGGGAGCTTTGTTGTTTTGGGGTGTTGTTATTTTTATTTTTCGTGGTGGAGTTTGTTTGTTGGGACTTGGGATTTTCTTTTTTTGTGGGGGAGGAAGGGGGGTAATTGGTTGGGGTGTTGGGATTTTTTTTTTAATATAGAAGTGATTCCAACTGGAAGCCTAATCATGCTTCTGTACTAAACCTTAAAATCTCAGACAACAGCCTGGTGACATTATCAGTCCAACTTCAAAAAAAGTTACGATGGTGAGAGTGAATAAAATAGAAAACAAAACACTTCCCTCTCTTCTCCTGATTTTATACAGGCATAAGCAGCTGCCATCTATGTTGTTTTCAGAGGAAATATTAGCGCAGTCTTATTAGCAATAAGATTTAAGCTTGCAGTCTTATGTCTATGATTTCCAGGAGGCAAATTAAGGAGTTAAACTAATTTCAGGTGGGTGGAAAGGAGGAACTGCTATCTTCCATATACTCATAAATACCAAGGAATGTGCCACCCAGTGTTAGAATCCTTATGTTTCAATATTCCTGATCTGCACAAAACCTTTAACACTACTTAAGTAAAGTGAAGAAGAAGCAACAACTAAGTCAAACCAGGAAAATTACTGTCTCCACCTTCCTTGAATACTAAAGAAACTGAATAATTCACCAGCTGGCATGATGTTGTTTACAATTCAGTCAATGCAACATGACAAGAAAATTAATTACGCCGGCACCACAGGCTCATTCCCAATGTCGGTTTGCTGTACACATTTCCATTTACATTTCATGAGATGAATGTGATACCTGCCTAGACAAAATGAGAAATGGATTGGCAAGAAAAACCCATCCTACAGCCTTGCCATGGGTAAGAAAGCAGAGCAATC
This sequence comes from Piaya cayana, assembly GCA_013389865.1. NCBI lineage: Eukaryota > Metazoa > Chordata > Aves > Cuculiformes > Coccyzidae > Piaya > Piaya cayana. The sequence goes on along the minus strand of WAAB01019987.1, from coordinate 153,197 downwards.
AGCCAGTACCAACTTTCTTCCCTTCACCTCTTCTTTTTCTCCCACCTGTAAGCCACAGCCATCATTCCCTGGAAATGCCCAAATGCCCTCCGATCTGACTAAACTCAGTCATTATAAAGTAGTTATGATCTCACCGCCAGGAGACCTCAGGCTTTCATTCCTGTCTTTTACCCCAAAATGCTTTTGTTGCCTGGCCCTGCTTGCAGCACTGTTGTGACTTGATAGGCAACTCGCAGAAAAAACACAACTCTCTAGCACAGCTTGTGACAAAAAAGTCTTGACCAGAGCCTCTAGAATTGAATTAATCCCATCTCCTCGCATAAACCCCAATGACCTTGGAGAGAATACAGGACAAATGAAGTTGTCAGCACAATATTTCTACATGTTTAGGTTAAAAGCCATCCTACAGACCTCAGCAAAACTATTCACCTATTGGAAATGAAACGGTCATTTAAATGTTTTCTTCTGCTAGAAAGTAAGTCCCCAGTACTTTACAACTGGCATTAAGAAACAGATAGATTAGCATAGTCCAAAGCCTGTGAGAGTTCCAAGCTTCTGAAAATGTAGTGTATTTTCTTGTTTTATCATTTTTAACACACAGACAGAAGATCTTAAGTGCCAGTTTACTCAGCCCAGAGTTGGAATTATTTCATTTCCTCTTCTGTTGAATTATTTTGGATCAGTTTGTGGTACTGATATTTTTTCTCCCCTCAGTCACATCACAGAGCCTGTGTTTCACTGTTAAACAACAGGACTCAAATATTTTAAAGCAATTTAAAAAATCCCAACAGAGGATAAAGCCAAAACTTCTTCCTTGAGTTTGCCAGGCGCCTGGGACAGTACATATAGATGGGGCAGGACCCTCCGAATTTCAAGGAGTTGTTTACATGTTTACATATAATAAAATATTAATTTCAGAAATTATTTGAGGTACAAACTAAAAAAAAAGAAGTTAATGCTATAAATTAACAGTAGCCTAGCCCTTAGCCAGATCTCTCATTTTAGACAGCATTGCCTCATGTTCTCACTAATGGTCTAATTTGGCTTTTCATCCACAAGCTGAACAAATTGAGCAAGATGCTGCAGAAAAGAGCACAAAAAGTTGGCAAAGGCTCTCTTCTATCTCCCTTTGAAGCATTTCCTTCCATAGTAGACATGTCTTTAATGTTGGAGAACTCTCTGTAGAAGAATTACAAAGGAGAAAAGTCAGATGGCAAAGGATAACCTATATTTTACAAACCATTTTCACTTTATTTTTTGCTCATGTATTCCATCCTTCACACATCTGCTAACATAAACCCCCTGGTTTAGCTCTGTCTTCACTTCTACTACGTGTTAGATAGCACCTTGACTCATGATGATGACGAGTTCCACTCATGGTGTGGAACTAATTACTGCCCTATAAAACAAGGAACAGACCAGTCTCCTAATGCATTAAAAAATATGTTCAAATGTTATAAAATTCCTACTTGTATAACCATTAAATTAGCACTGTTGTAAGAAATATCTTGGTTTGGGAACCTTTTATTTCATTACAATTTTAAGTAAACTTTGCAAGTCACTTAGCAATATTTATTCATACTCCAATTTTTAAACTATTAATTCCTTATAATGAACACTTTCAATAACGTAAGTGCAGTAACAATTACATATACACTCCATTAACAAAACAGTGAAGAAAACAGCAGTTAAACAATAACCCATGCACACAAAAGCTCTACAATATCTTTTCTGCCAACACTTCACAATCAGCCACAGATAACATGTAAACCCAGCTTGTTTAATAGAAAAAACATCCTGTAACCTTAGCTTCCATTAAAAAAGGTGAGGAAGACAAGAGCCAAATTTTCCATATTGAGAGCTATAAAATCACTAAAAGGGCAAAAAAGTTATAATTTTAAGCTTTTGAAAGGATACAACGGAGAAGAAATTTTCTAGAATTCTCATCTTGGAAAAGTTTCAGTTAATTGTTGAGTCAGCAACATCCGTTTTTATTTTCCCCCTTTGAGAACTTGTCACTAGTCCTATTGCAGTCACTAACAGCACTGCTAATGAACTCAGTGAGAAAGGGTTCAGAGCTGAACAGCAGTTATAGCCAGAAAATAACACCTAATGCAGAAGCACGTTAAATTACATTATCAGGTTTATGTTTATTGGCTCTTGATGAATTTTGTATCACATTTTCTCTGTTTACAGTTCAAGTACTCTCTCTTCTCATAGCTAGCTACAGGAGGAACAAAGGGCTAGAGTTCAAGAATGATGCCACTCTTGAAAATAAAATCATCCATAATAAAAAACCAAAAAGACTGTAATCAGACCTTGGATACAGTCATGTGTATCAAAGCAACACATAGACACACCTGTCCTCCCAGGACACCTGCTGCATAAGTAGCATGCACTCAGTAGGGTTCCCAGCCAAGAAAGCAGCTTTGTCTGCACCTCAAGTAAACTTTGCCCACAGAGACTCAACCTACAGGAGCAGGAGTATTGAGGAGTTGGACAGCAGATGGGGCACCAAAGGAGGTTGCTTTACATAGTTCCCTTTTTAGTGTAATCAAACTTTTAATACTATTTCAATTAGTTTCACATTCAAAGCATGGTTTCCCAGCCACCATATTTAATTTCTGTTTAAAAGCTGGACTGCTATTGTGCTACCGCAGACTTTAAACCCTATTCGCCTCTGCAGGCAAATCTTCACCAGAATGAACTCTCAGCAATATCACATACCTCCTTTGTGAGCAAAGTATGGGCTGCAAAAATAGGTCACTAGAAAAATAACTAATTATTTAGTACATCACATTAATTTTATTAGTACTTAGATAGATTAGTAGTTAATTAAATTGATCTTATAATTTTTTTCCTCCTTTAACTTGCAATGTAACTGCAGATATCTGAACTTCAAAAAGCTCTGAGGCTTTAAGCTGATGTAGGAAGTTTCTCTATCATATCTTCTCCTATTTAAGAAGGGGATATCGATACAATGAATCCATTAAAAGTCAAGATAAAGCTTTTTTTATGTTATCTGTATAGATAAGCACTCAGCTCTGTGGGACGTAAAGTGCCTATCAGAAAGCCATGGGTAAGATGTGACTAATGGTCTTAGTGAGAAAAGGTTAAAGGGACCATTCAACTCTCAGGCTGCAAAAATCCATTTAGAAATGTTCCATCTGGTTTATAGCTAAAAAATTCAAAATATGCCAATATTGTATGAAGAATATGCTTTATTCTCTCATGCTTTGCCACTAGTCTTAAGCCCAAACTCTCCAGAGTTTGTTTGTATTTGGCAGCAAAGCTGTCTCGGTGAAAACTTCAGTTCATGTGTTTGGACTCTTTTTTTTTTTCTCTTCTGTGTTATTCACTTCACAGGATTGCTTCTATAAAAGATTTTATTTCCCCTCAGCCCCAAAAAATTTTTTCTAGGATATTGGTACAATATTTTATGTAATATGTAACAGCTGTACCACACCTTCATTTTCATGACCATTGTAGAAAGTTTAGTTGTTTAACGCTTTCTAAAGGAGGAAAAAGGTAACCAACAGTATAAAATATGGACAAAGAGATACCCAAGTAGCTGGGGAATACTGCCTGAAATCCTGTGAGGGGATGAGTGCGTTTAAATCCTTTTAACTGAGAGCTCTGAGTGACTTGATTTTGTATGAATTTACAGAGATTACTTTTTTTTAAAACTCCTTTTCAGCCTTAAATTAACACGAATATAGAGCACACTGAAAGGCATCATCCTTGAGCAGCTACTAGAATACTATCTCAGGAATGGCAATATTTCTAATGTTTCACATCATTTTCCACACTGCAGTGAAACAATTTCCAGTGTAATGTTTGTGTATGAAAGCAGTAAGCATACTAAACTATAATTTTTACTCATAAAAAAAGCTTACAGCATGTCTGAGCTGGCCTTCCTCTCAGAGTACATTTTGCGGAAAGCTGAACAGTGAACATTTCTCTAACATTGTAAAGTAATTGAGAGGAAGATCCAGTTAGTAACTTGCAGACAGGTGATCAGCCCTTCTGCTGTCCTCCTCAATACGTGTGTCTGCGTACATGCCCCAAGACAACCCATGTGCTGACCCCACCATGGCCCTGGACATGCACATAGGACTAAACCCCAGGAGAGAGGCAACACAGGTGGCTGTGGAACAGCAACTGCATAAAGAGGAGTCAAGTTAGGACACAAAGAACAGGTTCAACATGTTAGCGATACTGCCTATCTGTCTTTCTGAATCCTCTTTGATAGACCTGAGGCTAAAAGTCTGTCTCCCTGCATCGTGTTCCTGCTTATTCCAGATGGGCTGCAGAGCTCTAGAGGGGGAGAGGGAAGGAATAAAATATTAATAGTCACAGCTATTCTGGTACAATAAAGGGAGCGAAAATGCAGCCAAACTTCAACAGGAAAATGGTAAAAAGTGTATTCCCCATATTGGTGAAATCTGAAGTGTTCCCTTGAAGTCCGTACTAAACCCAAATGAACCAAAACAAAAAGCTGTGTTCTTTTAGAACAACTATCTCAAAGTGATAGCTCCAATTCTGCCACAGAAACCCTCCTGCCACACAGGCAGGTGAGGGATATGGAAGTGCTACCTTGTTGGACACACTTTTCATTACTCTCTTGCCCACCTCTAGTAGTTTGCAGGAGCACCAGCATCTGGCTGCTCCCTCTAGAAGCCATGCTTGGGAAGTGAAGTCCACCTGCAGGCTCACTGACATCAAACCCAAGTGTATATGAACCCTATGTAAATGAAGTCAAAGCCTGCATATGCCAATAAAACAAAAAAAAAAAATGCAGGATTGCTTATTTAAGTACTTTACAGAGCATGAACTATACAGATAAATTTTTAACATCACTTTTCCCCCAAAACTTCTGGTGTAGTTTAACCTTTCTCATGAACTCCCCTTCAACAGCACAATTAACAACAGAAAATTTTAACAAAATGTAAGAAACAGAAAAAAACTGAAGCATTTTAAAAAAAATATATGTTGATATACATAATAAATGAGTTTGCTGTGATTTCAGACATTTTAAATCTAGTCCTAGTGATAAAAAAAAAGAAAGGATAACGAAGTGTATTTTGTGGTTTGATCAGGGAGACTCTGAAAAGCACTCTTACTGCAAACTGTTATTTGCACAGGTGCCCACAAGTACTTCATCCAATGTGGAACAAACGCCAACTGGTCTATCTGGCAGTTAGGCATTTGCAGTTAATCTCTAGATAGTGCGCACACACGTGCACACTGAGTCACTTCACAAATAATTGGTCTGTTAGTCAAATAATGTTGTTACACAATAAATTTGACTAATGGGCACAGAGAACTTAATGATTTTATGACTCCTGCTACTACTAGCCAAATCCTATTAGAAAAGAAAAGGTGGGGCTACTTTTCTTCCATTTCAGTAACTTGTGATAATTGGTGGCATTAGGATTCCCTGTTCCAAGTTTATTATTTTTTAAACTGTGTGTGCATACACTTTCATGAGTACAATCAGGCTCATCAAACCTACTATTCTAAGCCACCTCCAACTACTTTCTCAGTTGAATTATTTATGCAGCCAATATTAAGTTAAGTATGCTTTACATATAAATGTTTCACATCAATGTAATAAAAATTCCCCAGTTGTCAGTCACTCAGTACTAGCCTAGGTCACATGCAAGCTTTCTTTTATGAGTAATCTAACCACACTGAATCTGTTATAGATGAACAATTTATTGAAGTGATACGGGATTTTTGTTGTTGTTGTTTTCCCACCCTTATTGCATTTTGGTGACTCGATTCTATACCTTTATCGTTGGATTGATGAAACAAGGCTCTTGTTGCAAGAGATAATGTTCCTTCCCTGAAAGGTGAGTTAATGAAGTGTGGAAATAAAAGACCCGTGCCAAAACTTCCCCTTCAAATGAAACCTCTGCCACAGTATTAGCTGATGTAAAACCTCAGCCCACATCAAGCAGCATGACATGTTGTCCAGAAAAGTATTTTAATAAGTGAATAAATTAGTGGGTGGGTGATGGTTTTTGATATGTTATATAACCTGGAAAGATGGGTTGTCTTTTTTTGTTTCATCAGTGGTGAAGAACATGCATGTTAAAACACATTGCATTTACAAGTTTAAGATGGCACTTCACATAGATTCAGCATTATTGTGCTGTTCAGCAAATACACCACCTGGGTACTACTGTTAATTCTCTTTTTTTGGACATAATTAGGTAAGGGGTACAATATAGCACCATCCTAAACTTTGATTTAGAAGAATTAAATGTCAGTAGCATTTAATGTCAAATGCTATAAATAAAGGGGATTCCAATTTCTTGACTGTACTCATATCAATTGTGTGACAGTAAGCAGTTAGCTTTGAACCAAGAAATAGTCACCTACTCATACATGCAATATTTAGCAATATTCAATACTAAATCTGAAAATTTCATTATCATAAAGTTGCTATTTTCCACTTCTTGTTCATCTTTTTCGAGTAAACTCAGTCTGAAACCCATGCCATTAATTTTAAGACAAGTAGAATCATAAAATTGGGGTTTGGGTCAGAAGGGATCTTAAAGATCATCCAGTTCCAACTCCCCTGTCATGGGTAGGGACACCTCCCACTGGATCAGGGTGCTCAAAGCCTTGTCCAGCCTGGTCTTGAACACCTCCAGGAATGGGGCAGCCATGACTTCTCTGCACAACCTGTGACTCTGGGTGAGGTCTCATGAGAGCAGAGGAGAGGGACAGAATCCCCTCCCTCACCCCACTGGTCACATTCCTTTGAGACAACCCAGGATGCAGTTTGCTTCCTGGGCTGCGAGCACACTTTGCCAGCTCACGTTGAGCTTCTCATGCACCAGCATCCCAAGTCCTTCTTCTTCAGGGCTGCTCTCAGTTCATTCTCCCCACAGCCTGTATTTGTGCTTGAGATTGCTTTGACCCCAGTGCAGGGCCTTGCACTCAGCATTGGTGAACTTCTTGAGATTAAGACAACCCACCTCTCCTGTCTGTCAGAACCCCCTGAATGGCATCCCCTCCCTCCAGTGTGTCAGCCGCACCACACAGTTTGGTGTAGCTCTATATGAATAAGTAATAGCTAAAGTAATAATAAGTAATGAAAAAGTTATAAGTAATATATAAAACACTTTCTAGAATCTTATTAGTTGTATTGCCAAAACTGTTTTAGCTTATCTATACATTTATTTGAGCCAACAGCTATTGCACGCTACTCTTCACACATTATTGCCAGCCTCTTTGAATATTCTGCCTGATATTTCAAAGCAAAATGCATACTTTGGGGGAATATTAAAAAATACTTTACTCTAAGCACAGATTGCAGAGTGAGTATTCCAGCATTTTAAAGTACTTTTAGTGCAACTTTCTCTCATTTATATTGTCTATGTGGCCAAAGCTTCAAGACCTATTATTTACCTCCTGCTGTGGATTAGACTATAATTTACTAATACGAACATGTATTCAGTGGATTTAATCCTGCCTTGTGTATCTACAGTCGTACGTTGCCTCCACATTACTACTTACATGGCAACTTGTCAACTGGCTGTAACTAAGTGTAGTTTGTATTGCATTGCAAAGGGAGAGGAAAAACATGAACTAATTTACACATTTTTGGCCATTTTTTTTTTAAAAAAAGAATTGTTAATTATAGCCAAGGAAGCAATTCATAAACAAACCTAATTTTAGTTTCCTTTTCTTTCCCTTTTCAAATACTTGAATGTAGATTGTGTATTTCCTAAATAACACATTTTATTTAAATGTTGCCAATGGGGGCAAGCTTTCTAGAGACAAAAAAAGGAGAAAAAAAGCCAACAGAGATGAATTTATTGAAAAAGTACCCTTTGCTACCAAAGCTAGCCAACAGGATACAGAAAGAAGAAATGCAATTCCTTGTAAAATGTGCTGCTCCAGTTTTGCACAGGAAAATTAGCTTTGAGAAAGGAAATGAAGCAAAAGCAACAGAGTTGGAATGAAGGAGCAGTTTGTCTCTGTGCAGCCAGAGGCTACAAAAATCAACTCATGGGGAATTGCTTCTTGCTTCACTTCTGAATATTAACTTACCCATCCTTATAAGTGACCTATAGCTGAAAGACCATTTACAGGAAGAGATGTGAAACTATTATAATAAACATAATATACCGTATTCTATATAGTATATAAAATAAAGTGATGCCAGCTTTAAAGAGGAAGGAGTATCCAGGGGTGAGAAAACAAAAACAAAATAAAAGGTGTGTAGGGAGAAGGAAACATATAAGTGCTAACTTCGGGTACAAAACAGCATGAGAATCACCAAACAAGTAAAACATTTGCTGGTACAACTCTGGATGAAAAGTGTGTATTACTTTCCTTTTGAAATAAGTTCTTTTCCTCTTAACAGTAATTTTGAAAATAGTACATTTACACTGTTGAACTCTAACTGGAAATTTAAAAACACTCCAATATTAGTGTGAAATTTGCTTTGAAATTCTAACTAAAATAAGTTTAAAATGACCAGGGAAGAAAAAATCTGTTGCTGTCAGAAGGAAGTGGAGGTTTCTTACTGTATAATACTTCTTCAAAATTTGTATTCCCTCTCTATGCTATAAAATAAAAATGGCCCTGAAAACACTCAGGAAAAATTGGCAAGTCCTGATTTTCCACCACTGGGAGAGGATGGAGCTATTTGTTCTCTTTTTAATACAAGGAGTATGGTACATAAAACAAATTAGTAAGAATAAGCTAGTAAGAACCAGCTTCAAAACAAGCAGACAGGGTGATACTTCACTGGGTAGAGAGTTGGTATTCCTAAGAAAACAGAAAACATGAAGAAAACACCAAAAAAAAAGTTATCAAGGCCAAAGATGTAAAAGAAATAACTGGAAATATGCTACATGGTGCTTGAAGCACTGGAAAAATATTCACTGAAGTTAAGACCATAGTATAAAAGCTCAATATGTCTTGATGTTCATAATACAGGAAGAGCAAACCAGAGCATTTCTTCTCAGGAACATGCATAAGGATCTGTTAAAAACAATGGTGTCAATAGAAAACTTTTACTCATGATATCACTTAAATGAATATGAGCCAAATCACCATCTGAACAACACACCAGGTAATATTCAGCCAAGAGTTTAAAGGAGTAATTTCATGAAATTATGTATTTACTAAAGAAGCTACAAAGCTTTATTGCTTAAATTGGCCACTGGATCAGACGGATGAATGGTGGCAAGGGTGTTCCAAGCAACAAAAGACTTAGAAAAAGCTAAAACTTGAGCACACAGGTTGAAAGTAAAATAGAATAAATTTACTAGGCGCTTTGATAAATCTGATAGAATGGCAAGTGAATCAACTTTTCTCCTTTTCAATAAAAGTCAAATCTGAAATTTATTACATTTTTTAAGCTACAAATCAGTCAGTATAGTCATGGAAGCTCCTAGATTTTCTGAAAGCAAGTAATTCAGAAAAGCCCCTCAATGCCCTTTAAGGAAGACAAGCTATTATTGGACAAGGAGGAATAGCCCTTGGAAGATTAATAGTTTGCTAAATTATAGGAGGCAAATAATTAGAATAAAGAATTCTCATGTTGATCCTGAATTATTCAAGGTAATAAAAGCCATAACAAACCTAGAAGTATTCCAGAAAGATCCAACAATGGTGAATGAGTGAGTGATTAAAGGGTGGATAAAATTCATCATCAATAAATCAAAAAATGTGAACAGGTAAAACAAATGCAAAATGATATGCTCCAAAATGTTTCTTCCTCCTCAAAAAAGTAATCTAGCATTTCTAATACTGCCCCAAAATAACAATTACCTAGATAAAAACATCATTTCAATGCCCAGTGGTTTAAATGTAAATCAGATATTTGAAATTTTTAGGAAAAGAGCAGATAACAAAACATGAAACGTCACTATGCTTTTATACAAATTCTTTGAGTTCAATTTTAGTAATGTCACCTGATAACATATATCACAGAAAAGTTTAACAAAGGATAATTAGAATTGCAAAATGATTTTCTAAATCTAAAGATTAAACAGACAAGGACTCTGAAGAGTTGAAGCCTAACAATAAAGATGGAGTATAATAAAGTTGCACAAAATGAGCAGTGTGGAGAAGTTGAAAAGAAGGAATGTTTTCCGGAGGGTGAAATGTTTCTTGCTTGTGGTGGAGCCTTCCAGGCAGTGGCTTTTAAACAGGCAACACTACATCCTTTTAGGTCAAATGCTATTTATTTCTAAGATTAAGTTAGCCTGTTGCATGCTCCGACATGATAAGGGGAACTCGCAAATTTGCCAGTGAGGTCAGACTCGTAATATAAATTACACCAGTGGAAGCTGATGGCATCCCTTACTAACTTATCAGCTTCAAAGAGTAACAGAGAATTGCATTCACATAATTACTATCAAACATATGGCTTAAAAAATCATTAGCGTACTAGGCAGTCTTTGCAGTCGAATCCTTGCAGGCAACTTTTGTCCACCTACTGCTATTTATCACATGGGGAAAAAACTGTTAACTCCCAATCAGCATTTCCTCTCTACCTACGTGCACACCAATTTTCAAATAATTTCTCTTTCCAGATTACAAAAACCAGTGCAAAATCTTTCTAGCTGAACACTCCACAAAACAACAACTCTAAAGGACTCATTCATTTTGTCAAGACACGTACCAGAGCTCAGGCAGGCATGACAAGTTGCCAGACAGCCTTCCCTCTCTCAGCTGCCTCTGCTATCTCCACTGCCATCTACCTCCATACAGGCTCATCACGTCCACACAGGGAATTCGAAGAAAACTAAACAAGTGCATTTAGTTCTTCCTCACATAATATCTTTGAGTCACAGCAGGAATTAATCCTTATCTCTCCTCCTCTAAGAGGAGGTAATTTTCCTAAAGTGCAATAGCAAGCTTCCACTTTTGTTGTGTGTTTCCACCCCTCCACTCCCTGATTTAATCAAGAACCTAACATTTGTATGGCTATACTGGATTTCATATAGAAGTGTAAATAACTAGACGTCATTCCAGCAGTGCAGTCACTTATTTGGAATAATTTATTTTAGTTCCATTGATAGACTTTTAATGAATCTAAATAAAGCATTAAAAATTCTGACTCAAATTCTCCCTTTTAATATATATATATATATCAGTTCTCACTGACTCCAATGAAAGCACTCTAAAGAAAGACATAGCTCCACATCAGCCTTTTACTAAGTTCATTGCCCTACAGAGTACAATATTAAAAAATATCTAGAAACAGAGTTGCTTAATTTATTCCTCCTTTCTATTTTCTCAGAGTATTTGGATTTATGTCCTTACCATCTTACATTTCTTCCTACTAATGATGTGCTCTTATTTCCCATTACATACTTACTCCCTTTATTGTTTTTGATATTAAACTATAGTGACTTAATTCCACCCACACTACACAATTTCTCCAAGGCCCCATCTTTGTTATGGCCAAACCTAACACCATAAACTATTTTTTAGCTCCAGGAAGTCAATATTTTAAAAACTAAAGAATCAATTAAAGAGTAAGTTAGTTATTAAGACATTATCCAAATTCTTTGGAGAAAAGATAAAGTGCCATTTGGAGGAGAAAAAAAATACCCGTTACCATTGTGGTTCATACTCTTCAGTGGGAAAGTAAAGAGGCTTTCAATTTCTTCCTTGTACAGGTAATGAGCTTCCAGTTGAGTGGCAGCAATGCCACATGGACCTCTGACTGATGTGGCATCTGACCTACCAGTCTGGATATATACAGAGCACAGAGGGGAAGCAGAAAAGGGCACAGAGAACAAGCGAGCTCTCCTAAGGTCACTTGGACTGCTCATGATCCAAGTAACAAGGTGTAGATCCTCTGCCCTGTGTTAACTGCCTGTCTCCTGGCTTATGATTGCTATGTTTGCTCCATTTATTTAGGTGTTTTTTAAAATCAAAATGAACTAGAGTTGATGCCACGGTTATATGAAGTCTGGTAACTAGCATGGGTGAGTCATTTACAAGGTGTGTAGAGAGACGCTGTATTTTAACTTCAGGAAAAAGCATATTTATAAAACAAAAACCATCTAGTTGGTATACTTTACAGTTACAGATGCTGCATGCCAGTGCAATATCATATAAAGTGAATATTAAAACTCTCAACAGCAGTTTTTCTTCTGAATTCAATCTAAACTAACATATTTACTGTGACTCTGCTTTCTCTGTTCACTTTGGCTCTTATCTAAATGACGAGTCTTGTCCATGTGCCATGGATAAGTATAGCATAGTGTCAAGGAAATGACAGAAGCATCCTAAGTTCTGCCAGACAAATCACAGTAGATGGGACATTATTTTTCCTTTGGTTATTTGACAGTGCCATCTGTAACTCCTGCCAATTTTCATGTGTTCCTCAGGGCAACTGCTTTGCCTCTGTTGAGAAGAAAAGAAGGGTGTGAAAGAGCTAACCATCAAAATTTAGGGGACCCATTCTTGTGCAATCTTTAAGAAACTCCTACCTGCAACATGGAAGAGACACACAATTCTGATAATAACACACACGAAGGAGTCAGACTGACAAACATAATCAAATTGGGAAAAAGATTTTTGCTCAATTTTTTGTGATTCAGTGAAGCATTACAATTATATACAACCTGCTTTGTTCTTAAGGGCTAGAACAGGCACCTGGATGTAACAGTGTTGGAAACTCCAAGCTCAAGTGTCTAGATGCACATGATCTAGCACAAAAACAGCCTGTTGCATTATATACGACTGAAGTCAACTCTCACTTCTTTTTGGAATGATAATCCCTCCGTTTCATCAGCTCAACATTGAGGAGTGAGGCTACTGCAGTCCAGTAAACTGGAGGTACTTATAGGTGGAAGGACATTGATGTGTATGGTTCCATAGCAATTGCTGTGAAAGAGACTAGCTGACAAGTTCAAGTTCTTCAAACATGGCAGGAAAATGGAAGAACAGAAGGAACCATCTATAGAAATAGCATTGTCAAGGTATAAAAGATAGTCTTCTCTACTAATACGACAAGTGCCAAAAGGTACACTTGGTCTCAGAATTATTAAACACATTAATAAAGTTTATGTTTTGTGTGCAAGATACAAGTAGGATCTGAAGTATTAAAGTGTTCGAGATGGACATGGTCAAGTGCAGCATTTCTACCTGACTTCCTGACTACTTGATTCCTGCATGCTGAGGTCTTTTGCAAATTTTTTACCTCCCTCTGCTAAAGTAAGGTATCAGACCTCAATATAAAATTTTGCAAATAGATCAAAGCAGCCTTTTGTCTCAATGGTGCCAAGACAAGACACAGGGAAACCATAAATTTCCCTCTAAGACTGGCTCTTCAACTACCTTTTTGCATGAACTGGAGTGTATTTTTCAAACTGCATGCTTAAAATCAGGTAGGTACATATCTAGAAGTTGTATTAGTTGCATATACTTGACAGCTCTAAGAGAGGACTTCAGTACCTAAAAACTCTTTAGTCCTGTCCTCCAAGAACATCCATAGGAGACCGGATGCTTTATAAAAATAAAACTGAAAAACCACAGTCTAAATTTGAGAGTGTGTTTAGATTTAGAGATGTACATTTGAACCATCTAGCCTTAATTCTCTTTTTAATGCAAGCTTTATCTGGACTAGTCAAAGTGAAAAAACAGAAATCTTTTTCATGCAAGCTATGATGGATATACCAGCCTTTTAGGTCCTCCCTCTCCATGAGAGAAAAAGTTAAATGAATAACAGTCTGTTGCGGAAATTAGTCACAAAAACTCAGGTGCCACAATGGAAAAGGTTGGCTTTCTTAACATTCTTAGGGATTAAAAATTGGAATTAAATAAAGAAAAGATTTGAAAAGACATCTCACTCAAACTACCAGAATAAGTCCCTAGGTGATCCTACAGTACATGTTGTAGTCCTTCTTGAATTGGGAATAACAGAATACTGCAGAAAATCTAACCTGTTGCTTTCTGTCCTAATGCCAAAGATGTAATCACTTTTGTCAGAAATGTTATTATATCATATAGTAAAATTGGAGAATATTAAAATACCAGAGCAGAAATTTGATATTGAAGGCATTGCTCATGAAATTAGTTGCTGCACATTGACAAAATCTGGAAGCCCTGTGGGCTTGTTCCTTTATAAATGATGCATCTGATTCTGACAGAAAGAAATTTAAAGAAATTACATACAGACTAATTTCCAAGTAATAGCAAATACAAGTCACTCTCAAAACCAAAAATTCAAGTTCTATAACCTTTGAGGATTATATTGTACATGCTGATAAATGAAGTGTGATCTGGTAAAACTTCCCTGTATGAAAAAACAAATACAGGTATTGCAGAAGTCACAGCAAATTCTGCACAGGCAACTCTCTAATGCATTGCTATTTTCATTTAAATCAACTTGCAGCACACTGTTTCTTTGAACAAACAACAAAAATTGTGCAAATTCTCCTGAAGCCATTAGGCACCTGTAACTGCAGTTAAACCTGAAATCAGTAGGTAAATTACATCAAATAAGTTGGGGGGGTCGGGGGGAAGGAAGAGAACTTTTAATATGGAGAAATAAGTGATTCTTAGTGATGATTCAACAACAGCTATGGGCTAAAGCTATTACTTTCATGTAGTTCTTAAAAACAGGATAGCATAGCAAGCTGGGAGAAGCTTAGCAGGTCAGTCCCCTCTGCAACGCATTCTTAGAGTGAAATATTGGAACAGAAAGAGCCTCCTCCTCAAGTCACACAAGCCAGCTTCTGTATCAGGAACCTGCACCTGGTTCTAGGGAAGCACTAAACATTCTTTTAGTCTCTTCTTATCACATTGTAACTCCAAAGAAGAGAGGTACATGTTGGAATTAATCTCTCCAAGCCTGCTTGTCAGATCCTTTAAAACACTTCTATTTAGTGTCAGAGCGCTTTTTATGCACTTAGCTGCCTTTCTGACAAAGTACCAAGTTGAGTGCACCTGGTCAAAAATATAAGGGATTCCTGACTGCCATGAAGAGTTCTGCAGTCAGATTCCTTCCAATCCTGCCAGGATGGCCTAAGACCACAGCTTCAGCCTGTTGGCAAGAGATTTATTTCCTCCCCTCCCAGTCCTCCTTTTGTACTCTTCTATAGTACTTTCCCTTGAATATATGAAAACCTTTCCAGACCAATAAAGCATGAAGAGATGGGCTTTTTCTTTTTAATTCAGCCAATCTCATTTCTCTAGTGTACGCCAAAACCTGATTTTCATACAATATATCAACAAGACGTGTCTTTGTCTTACCAACTTACATTGCATTTGTATTCCTTCTATTATGTTAGAGATCACACATCCTTATCACTGTCACCATTTCCTCGATCCACAGTTGTCCAACCTCTGATAAAATAATGTGGTTTTTTTAATGAAAAAAAACTTGTGCTAGTGACATACTCTCACATTTTGATCAATCACTCGGCACTCTGCTAAAACAGTTCTTTGTTAAAGAACACAAGAAATCACTCCGTTTGCTTGATGAAGACCATCCTGCATACCTAGCAAGTGCATGATCAGAACTGAAAACAAAAGTGTGACTGAGATGCTACCCCAAAATTAGTAACAAACTGGAATACATGTAGGTGATTGTGGAATATAATTAACTTATGTCATGAAAAGTGTGGGCTGCATCAATTTTTTTTTTAAATAGGTGGTTTATCTAGACAGTTTAAAGGGTATATATTCTTAGAGCAGCTGACTAGGAGTATTTCAGCTGAAAAGTGATCTGAACACAAAGACAGGTCTATCATTAGAGTAATGAAAAGTCATAAATGTATCTATTAAAGACATTCCTGCTTAAAGAGGAATAAGGGACTGTAAGGGCTAATAGGTGAATGCAGAAGCAGTAGATAAGGTATTTTTTCATAAAATAGTTCCAGATCAAATACTGAACAAGAAGTCATCTTTGAAACCCCTAGCTGACATTGATGCAGGTGCTAGCTGGAGGCCATGATTTGGATAAGCCTAGTATCACTTTCTGTAGGGAACACAACAGATTCAACTACTGCAGAAAAAGCAATGAAACGGAATTAAAAAATTAAAGGTTGCCTATTGAGCTCTGCAACTTTGTTCCAAAACCTCCTATTAAAAAAACTTACCACCAAAACGAATTGTTTTGTCTTTAAGATTATTTCTTCTGATAAGGCTTGAACACATTTAAGAGCAGTATCCTAAGGAAATACAGTGTGTGTGTGTGTGTATATATATATATATAAATTCAACATTCTACAGCAGCAGCACTTGCCACAATCACAGAGACTGGTGGCTGAATGGTGTGAGGGACGTTTTAGAGTATGATCTGTACCAGGCAGCTTCTGCTTCTACACATAAGGCTTCTAGTAAATACATTCCCTGATGAGGGGTGCAATACTCTTAGTAATTTCCTGTTAGTAAGCACACTTTACATCCATTTATTTTAGAGCATAGTTAAACATAACTAAGACTGTAGCTATGACTGACTACAAACCATGGATTTCTTCCACTAAATCCAAAAACTCTTAGAGCAATTAGTCAGTCTTCAGTAGTACAGAGCTCCAGCCAGCAGGAGGCTCTGAAACAAATCATCTTAATGAAATCCCTTTCTAAAATACAATTTATAGTTCATCCATGCCAGGAAAATGCTTCACAGTGGGGTAGCTATCAGAATGCTGTGCAAGTAAAGTGAACACTCTAAGCACATTCCACACACTTTAATGTTAGGGAAAGCGGGGAGAAGATTTCTGTTAGCCAAAGTAGGCCTCGGTTATTGCAATGATGCCATATCCCAACTCTAAGACATAACCAGGGAAACAGTAAGGGGAGTTTTCATCTGGAAATGTTCCATAAAGCTGGAGGAGACTGGAGCTCAGCCTGACAGGATTTGTGTCTCTGCAAAACTAACCTAAATAGTAAAATAAATTCATACTCTATACAAGGGTATTCTGAAGAGAAAGCCAGTTATCTAAAGACAAAACTTTGAATGTTGTCATCTGATAGGCTATAATTCTGCACTTAGAGGCAAGCCTCAGTTTGAGGGGACACAAGAAAAAGGGACCTTTGCTAAAATATCTGTTTCCTTCACATCTGACCTTGCAAGCTTCAATTCATACTTCAGCCATTTAACACAAGAAAGATTGTTCTGTTTCTAGGAATGGTAAACAACACATGCAACTGAACAGCTAAAATACCAGTCTTAAACACTACCAGTAATACATGAGTCCAGAGCAAGGCTGGAAGCATGGTACTGATGGAGTTGTTTAATAAACACTTCTGTTTGCTGTCAAGACAGCATTGCTTATTCTCTATTCTGCTTCAAGTTTTGTGCTATTTGGTTTGTTTCTGAAAGGCTCAGCTTTTGACGTGAGGCATTAATTCATTAAAAACAAAAACCACTGTAATATTCATGACTGAGAGGAGAAAGTAAACTTAGAATCATAGAATCATAGAATAACCAGGTTGGAAGAGACCCACTGGATCAACTTGAAAGAATAAAAAAGTAGAGGTGAAGAAAAAAGTTTTTTTTTTCATCTCCTAGCTGCTTACACAATCTTGTATACTTAGGTGGAGTTTTTTAATCCTTAAAAGAACTAATACTGACATTTGTACCTGGCAATTTTATTCAGATTCTTTCCAATAGAGTAAGTATGAATACAATCCAATTCACTTGCTAGCGTGGATGACCATATCTCAAAAATTGGAGAGATCCCTTCAGCTTCAAGTTTTTTCTTGCACTGCTCTTCATGTTATGAACACAGCAGACTCCCAACGGTTACCCAAAGGAAGGTTCATAGAGTAGGTTTAACTCGCCAGAAACAACAGCTTGCTGCTACAAACAAACAAAACAAGATTCTACACAGTCACATATTGGTTATTTTTATCTTGTTGGTCATGAGAATGTTAGCAAACAAGCCTTGCCTTCTTTCAACAAATAGTTTGATATACAGTCATATGTACAGAGAAATCTGTGCCTTTAAACATCCAAAAAAAAAAAGATGGAATATAATTGTATTTATTTTCTAATACCAAAATTTTTTATTATAAGCAAATTAGTACATAGCAGTAAGCAAGTAATTCCTAATAAACATCCATTTAATTTATTCTAAAGTCTCATTTGTAGTACTGTACTACACAAGTTTTTCACAAAATCGCTCAGATCTATGCAGCAAATGGCAAAGTCATAGAGATTCTCCTTAGTAGAGACAATTTCACCAGGAAAAAATGAAGGTAGCCTGGGAATGGGTAAATCAAGGGCTATTCATGCAGCTGAAAAGCTTTGGGAAATCCCATAAGCTGTATTGTAAAGAGGAATGTATATGAAGATAATAAGAGCAAGCAACACTGTGTGCAGGTAACGTTATACTCTCTAGTTTTTAATATAGAACTCTTATAATGGAAGTATCAGGCAATTTTAGAACTTGCAATTTCAAGAAATGGAGCTGAAGTTTTCCCACATTATCTGTCCCATACTGACAATTTTTAATGGGGCTTTTTTGAGGACTTTGTATCAGAAGTACTTTAGTTATTTGTAAAAATTAACATTAATAGAGGCTTCCCTTTTGCTCCTATTAGCAAAATTCATTACACAACAATTTTCTTAAGCAGCTTGCCATTTATGAGTATTCCTTGCAATCAGGATTTTCACCATTTTCATAACTTGGTTATTCTTACATAGCTCATGAGTTCTTAGTCTCCTGGCACCAAGCATCCCCAGCCTAGGTTGTTGAGGCAATAGGCATACAAATCCAAGCAGAAACACTCTCTTGTTCCTGGATTTCAAGGCTTCCACCCCTCTCACCCAGGCACTATGGTGAGGAAAGTAGACTTGCAAGCGGGACAAGAGCCAGGATTAAAGTGTGGAAGAAAATACAGAAACAAGGAAGTTGCAGGTATAATGTTAAAAGCACAAAGTAACACTAGTATTTTTGTTTCTACTGTCTTAGGCTGTTGACCTCAGTGTCTTTGTCTTTAACGTTACCGTCCTCCTAGATATCTTCTGTGTTAAGAAGTCAAGTGTTTTACTGGATTGCTATTCTTGATCTATATTTATCTATGCATTGTCTAATTCATGGGACAAGATGATCATTTAAATAATCATGTCTTCATCTGCCACTGTGAACATGCACAAAACTACACATATGTGGAAATCTGCATCTGCAGCATTCTCATTAAAAAAACGCACAGGTTTGTGTCCATACTCAGTATGTACATAAAGTTGTTACATAAAGTAACAACATATAAACAATTTTAGTTCAAGAGAAGAACTAGGTATTCCTAATAGTACTCCTTTTTAGATGTAAATGTCTTTTATGGCATAGCTGTGCTGTTAACAAAAGTTCAATGGCTTCCCATTATTTGGGACAACAGAACATGCAGGTATGTGAAGAATGAAATGGTATTTCTGCACTAAAATCCTTTTTAGACTTTGGCATCACTAACCAGTTGGAAATGCACATGCACCCCAGATACCCATTTGACTAACATGACTGACATTCATCATGTTGAAGCAGCAGATTGTTAATCCCAGCTGTAAGTAGATTTAGCCTACAATATAAACCCATTTTTACTTCTGCTAGCAGGATTAGCTTCAAAGGAAAGTGATCTGTGCCAACACAAGAAACCATGATGTAAATGTGTGAAACTGGTTTTGGCACAGCTCCTAAACCCATTTCTCCCCAAGACAGTGAACTCTGTAGAGACACTTCTTACTACACCTTGCTTACTGGAACTTCTTTTTGGGTACCACATCATAACCTTGATCATGCATTTTCATGCATTTGGAAGGAAAACTCAGTGCATCAAAAACAGGGAGTCAATTCAATTGTATAAATGACTAACAGCATTATATTTACATGCTTGATACATCATCCCTTTCCCTTACCCCTCAAAAAAAGAGAAACCAAAAAGCCTACACATACATACTTTGTTCTTGACCAGGATTTGCTGTCTTTCAACACACTCATCCCTCCCTTTGCTTTGATATTTGCCTAAACAAAAGGATACAACTCTGGCTAAGAAAATCCAGTGCCTCCTTGCATGCATGCAACTAATAATTCAACAAATCCTCTGCATACTGAAATTTTCTTTCCAACATCTCTTTTTACACTGTCAGCTGTAGCTCTTGCTTTGTCTGAGCCACATCATCATCCCAGACAACAGTCCATCTTTTGGTACCCAGGACTGGCTTGGTACTGTTGCACATCACCTACTGCTTCTAGAAAGTGGCCTTTTTACATTAACCCTTAGCACTCCCATTTTCAAAACTAGAGTGTCATGATTCTTTTACAAGTTTATACTTGCATTTCTGCAGCTTGTAGAGCCACTGCAATCTAATAAATTACTGTTCAGATTCATAAGCAGTTGTTTGCAAAGTGAGGGGGTCCCAGCTCTGCACGAACACATGCACTCCAAACAGTGGTTGTTCTGGCTTTAATTAAGTTTGCTTTGACACAGCTAATTAGCACCAAAATACATCCAGTCAGGTTCTCTACTACATCACCAGTGAAAGTCTGATCGACAGAGCAATTAAAATGCTTGCAGCCATCTTATGCTAAAACTAATCATGTGAATACAATAGCTGCTGGATGCTGTGTGCCACAATTATGTTACAAATAGGACAGCAACTACACATCTGTCAAGTATTAGGTATTTTTCACACAGACCCTCTGCATGAAGATCACTGGATAAATTCCTTTGGGAGTTGCCTGTTCAGTCTAATCATAGGATAAAGCAAGATCTGTGAGTGTAACTGATCTGTGAAATCACTGTGCTCATCTCTCATGCCCATCACCAAAAGATGTGAACTGGCAGTTTGCCTCCCTGAAGCAACACCACACTCCTGCAAGAATAGTCTCTGAAGCTTTGGTCCTTTCAGTCCTATGGACACTGCAGGCAGCTGACCATTCTAGGTCATCTCTCCTGAATGAAATATTAATACATTTAAAAAGCTGATTAGTTGAACTGACCCATCTTTTTGTCAGCTTTTCAGTCTGTCTTTAAAAATCCCTTAATAGGATTTACTCTTCTGCAGCAGTTTGCATATGAGCCCTGTAAATTCAGTGTGGAGAGCTTTTACTACAGGAAAATAAGATGGTGTATCATTTCACTGCAGTACATGTCAAATACAGCAAAAGCACGAAGAGTATCCAGGTGAAGCATTGATTTGCACAAGGTCATTTGAATATGATTATTATTATTCCTATAAGAAAGCAAATTCAAACTGCATTGCAGGAACCTGATGAAAGATGGAGAGCATAGGAACTCTCTCACCAGCTTCCTCACCCACTGAACAAAAAAGACAGCAGCCAAGAAATTAGACAATGTCAGCAGGAGACCTATATTTGGCAGCTCATATCTACATGCGGCTCCATTTCAAAGCAGCAAGGGAAGTGCCTCTGGTAGCGCATTGCAATCCACAACCTTCATTCAGCTACACAGAAGTTTGCTCGACTCTGCATGCAGAAAAAGGTAAATTTCCACTATTTCAATAATTATTGTGTTTTTTCTTACAATAAAACATGTGTAGTAACTACTAAAAAAACAAAGCTACAACCAAATAAAGTACACACACACAATCTTAAAACAATCCTGGTGACCTTTCCTTTACCAGTCTTCAGTGCTCCTAGGTTTTAGGATAGCAACCTGAAATTTGGTAGAATAGTGTTTGTGCATATGCCCTTCCAAGTTTGCACAAATACTAAACATTTGGAACATGTCACAGAAATTAACTTTGAAGCCTGTTGGACAGGATAAGGGTGTGAGGGGGACAGTGAGAAGTATTGTGAGCAGTTCTGGTGTCCTCTCCAAAAGCAAGCCTTGACAAAATTCACAGAGAAGAGACAAGGTTGTTTAAAGATAGGGAATGACTGCTGTAAACATCCAAGACTTGAAAATCTGGAAAAGCAAGCAAAAGACATACAAGAGAGATCTTTAAAATTATGAATGGCATAGAGATAGTACATTGAGATTGCTCATTTACCACCTATTCACTACAAGAACCAAGTGGCTTCCAATAAAACTAGCAAGAATCAAACTCAAGACAAACATAATGGGTTGGTTTTCCATGCAAAAGTAGTAGAACTGTGGATCTCCTTGCCATATGACAGTAAAAGCTTATATGGATTAAAGAGAAACTGGACAAATTCACAGAAGAGATGTCCGTTAATGACTACATAGATATCACGTTACCTCAGGATCTTTCTGTGTTACATATACTTCGGAGCTGGGGAAAGGACCAGAGGATACTGATCACATGTTTGCCCTGTCCTTATACTCTGCCCTAGACATTTTCTTTTGAATTTTATTGGAGGCAGGACCTTAGGCTATAGCTTTCATTATTTAAAAACAAATTATAATTTTTTTTTAAAAATCTCTGTATAGTGATTTCCATGCTATGATCTTATAAGTGATTGTAAGCCATGAAAAACAAGCAACACTTCTAGTTCTGACATCCGAGATCATTAAGGAAGGCCCAAAGTAGAAAAATCCAAGAAGAAATCTAATGGAGTCCAGGTTTGTATCATCTTATTGTTTTTTTTCTTTCCAAAGGCTGGTCTGTCCAGACTTTGTTCCTTGCATACATACCCTAATCCCAATAACAATAAGGCTGAACGGAGTAGCGTGACATGGAGTTTGTCACCTTACATGCAGAAAGGTCACATTATATCAAGGGGGACAATCATTCTGCCTGACTTTCAACTGTTATGTAAAGGAGGCAACTTTCCCCACAAAGCAAGGAAAAAGGGGCTTCAGTAGGCTCTGCCAGACAGTGATTCAGAGTTCAACACCTACTCAAAAATTATCTGAACGTGTTTCCATCTCTTCTAGGCAGACTAGGAGACAAGCTGGCAAACACAGAAATCCAAGCAAAATAGCTAAATTTAGGCAGATAAATATCCCTTTTTGTGCAGATTGGAAATAAAGATTGAGCCTAAAGAGAGGACTATCAAATAAATTGCTAGTGATTGCCTTTAGGCTGCCCAGGAATGATGGTATTTTATCATGTCATCACATCTAATAAACAGAAAAATGCAATTGAGTCACTCAGTGGGAAATTTGATTTGATTTTTCATTTCTCTTTGATGCTTATAATTCCATCTTATGTCAGCAGCAGAGAGAGTGGGACTGTGACAGTGATAACAAATCTAGTAGTGTGTATTTTTGCCTACAATATCATGAAAGTAGCAAGTCGTGATAACCCTTAACAGCAACAAGGACTAAAGACGAGACTTCACATAGAGGCTTTTGCAGCATTACTGACATCATTAGGCTTCCACTCTGTAAAAATCAGATGGTGTTTTTTAGCAAAATGCTGGTGTTAGCTGAACTATTCTGCAGCTCCAGAAAGCCCAGAGGGGCTCATTTACAGAGGGGTTAATAGATTGAATTCTGCATATCTCTTCCCAAAATCCATACCTCCATGCAGATATTCTCCCACTTTTACTATCATTCAGCAATTCTTGCCTTCTGTCCTTCTGAGAAAATACAAATTGTAAGGGTTATCTCTTTTCTCAGCTGAATGAACTACTTCAGCTGTTACCTAACTTTCACAAGCCTAACAGCACTCATACTGCAATACATAAAAATACTACACACAATTCTACTCTATTTGTCTTCTAAAAGTCCTTGAATTAATGTTGGTTCATAATTATCCAAGTACACACTTAATTAGTTTTGGATAAGTCCTTTTATTATGATTTTTTTCAGCCTTTCTCAATTAGTCTCAATTCAATTGTTCCCAGCAGAAACATCCCAAGATGAATACTCTTGTGACTACCAGAACGGCAGACAGTTCAAAGCACAGCATAAATGATGCAGAATTTACATGTTTGGAAAACACAAAAGTAAGATAGCATCTTGAAGCTGATTATTAGATAAATGAAGTTCTGCCTATCTGTCTTCGTCGGTTTTAATTCAGTACCTGCTCTGCGTTTCTGAATTGGCATCTTAAAACGGCTTGAAGCACATTGCCTATCAAATACTCTAAAGCTCAGGAACAGATTACCTGCAGTGGTTATGGAAATGTCTGGCAGTGAGAACTTTTAAGAATATGTTGGACAAATTGTTTCTGACAGTTGCTTAAGTACAGTTGACATTTCTTTCAGATGAAGGGATTATCTTCCATGGTTTTAACCAGATCTATTTTGTAGAATTTCATGGCATAGCAGCATTTAGACGACAGTACAAATGCATAAAACAGAAGCAGTTTGGATGTTTTGGGACTTGGTGTGATTATATGGACTTCTGATGTTCCTGTCTGCCTGAATTATCCTCTGATTCTATGTGTATATAGATCACTCTACATCAAACTATACACCACTGATTTTAAAGGTCAAAACATCAAAAGGTGGAGATCTACAGAGGACACTGGTAGCCTACATGTCTCCATATAAACATGGTTCTTCTACTGAATATTTCATACCCTTAATCTTGGCCCTCATCTGTTTCTCTCTCTACTGTGGTCTGCTTATAATTCCTCTTCTATTTCTTTCACGTGTCCTCTTTTCCTCTGGGAAGAACCACATCCTAAGAATTTCAATGGATACTTCAATGTGTTTGGACTTTGTCCGAAGTGTTTTATCATTCTGAAAGATCGTCACATCTAACTGAGCTGTATTTACAGGTGAACATTCATAACAATGAAAAAAATTAATTTGCAGTAAAAGTAAGAACCTGGCTGTTACAGGAATAAACTTTTATGTAACTAACTTTGTGAGGCAGTAAACACTTTGCCTTGTGTATAATAGAGTTGGCTCTAAGATCTCAATACAGAAATAAAGGGAAAAACCCAAAGAAATTATCACCTTAGAAAAAAAATGCTACATTCTTGAGTTCAATCTTCAGTGTAACTAGCATCATAATCTGACTTGTAAAAATGAGCTTTTGATAAATGGTGTAATTCACATGTAGTTATAGCATGTTATAAACCCACACAATAATTTCATTTCTTTTTCCTTCTTAGCAAGAGTTTTCTGACAAGAAAAACAGCTTCATGACTGTAAGAACAAGAACATTTGGAGATCACTTCTGGTGACAGACAAAATTTAGCTATGCCCAAAGCACCATTAACACTGTAAAGGTAGCCTATTTTTTTAATAGATATTTAAAGATGACATAGCTGATATCCAAATTAATAATAATGAGGGAAGAACAGAATTGTTTAGTTTTTTAGTCCTTCATTTAAGAAGAATTTGGACATGCTGATGTGAAAAGCATGCAAAACATCATTGAATGCAAACCAGAATTTAAACAAATTTAAGAGGTTCCTGTGACCTGCCCTCACACATCTATACCAAGGAGGAGAGGAACAGTTCCCTTTACATCACGTCACCCAGTAGCCTTTGCATTCCACTCACAAATCAGCCAAGTCCAAGCAGTCTAAACCTTATTTCAGTCTTAAGTTTATTTCCTGCTCTCTTCTTTTAAGTTAACCAGAATTTAAGAACAAAAGCAAAGTTTGCCTTTTGATTTGTTAAAAATCTGTTAAAAGAAAAACAACAAAAAACCACCACCACCACCACTATACCCTCAAAATAAAAATAACGCACCACAAAACCCAACTGCTACACACCACAAATACAAACCCCAAATTTACAAGCCAAATTCTAGTTTTGCACACATAGCTGGGCCCTCAGCTGAGTCCTCTCCTGATCCCACTGGGATGTGTGACACATATGTCAACACTACTCTTTTGTTGAGCAAACGCAGGATCTAGCACCCATGTAGCTGTGTGGATTTACATGCATTTAAACTATTCAAAGCTGAAAACGAAGTTACTGAATGAAAGAAATTCTAATACAAAAGCTCTGCTATTGCCATGTTCCTGTATATTATTTTCAAGAAATATGCCAAAATAATTATTTTGTGAGTTCACCTACAAGAATGAACAAAGTCAATTGATAAAGACTTTAAAGACTTCTAGTGTGGGTGTCTTGACAAGCTTCAAATGAATTTATTAAAGCAGCACAGCATAGTTCTTCAGAGTTATTTCATAAGAAGAAATGAATTCTCAGTTTAAACCCATGGTCACACTTGAAAGGTAAAAGAACTGAATTTTTTGGTGAAAACAGAAAAGAAATTTTTAAGAACCAACTCAGTTAGAAATACAAAGCATGAAACAGCTCCATCCACTTTTTTTAATAAATGACATAAAGGGTTGCATCCATTCCATGTAGAGATACACTAATCCTCAAAAAACCCCCTATCCTGGAACCAGGATAACCATACCAACCAGGCTTGTAGACATCCTTCCCCAGTACTAGTCACTGAGAATTTCAGTCTCACATGACAGGACTGATATTACTTCAGTCTTTTAAAAGCATTTGTACAACATATTGAAAGAATAAAAATTAGGGTTGTTCCTAGCAAAACTATATTTAATTATAAATGTTCATATTACACCATGAGGAATATGCTTTCAAATCTATATTATGATAATACAGTCCTTGATGAAATACTGATTAAAGTCATTGACTTACACCTAGAATATAAAGGGAATTTTCCAACCCTATGGTTGTCCTTTTGATGGAAAAAAAAAAATCAAACATTTTCTGGTCAATATCCCATCCTTTAACACCAGATCAAAGGCAAAGATCAAGCCCTTGCATGCACAAATATGTAGTGAGACTCTCTTATTACAAGAATTTCCAAACTTTTAGTACTTAACATCTGACATGCAAGATTTCAGTTGATACATAAAACATTTTTATGTTCTACTAAGATCACAGAATCACTAGGTTGGAAAAGACCCACCGGATCATCAAGTCTAACCATTCCTAACAATCACTAAGCCATGATCCTCAGCACCTCATCCACCCATCTTTTAAATACCTCCAGGGAAGGTGACTCAATCACCTCCCTGGGCAGCCTGTTCCAGTGCCCAATGACCCTTTCCATTATTTTTTTTTTACTGATATCCATCCTGAACCTCTCCTCTTGGAGCCTGAGGCCA
>WAAB01019987.1:110890-125420 GCA_013389865.1 Piaya cayana | reverse complement strand
AAGTCCAACTGTTCCTATCAAACACTAAACCACATCCCTCAGGACCTTGTCTACCCATGCCTTAAACACCTCCAGGGAAGGTGAATCAACAACCTCCGTGGGCAGCCTGTTCCAATGCCCAGTGACCCTTTCCGTGAAAAACTTCCTCCTAATCTCTAGCCTAAATCTCCCCTGGCAGAGCTTGAGGCCACAGTTGTTCCATTTGAATCCAATTAGGGACTGAATATCCTCACTGGTCCTCTTTTTATTGTGTTTATAGAAAGGTTTTTGTTATCTTTCACTGACTTGGCTAATTTGAGCTCTAGTTGGGCTTCAGCCCCTCTGATTTTTTCTCTGCACAATCTCAATTCCTCCCTATAGCCCACCAAAGATGCCTGTCCCTTCTTCCAAAGCTCTTAGACATTCCTCTTCTTTTTGATGTCTCTCAAGATGCCCCTACTCAACCATGCTGGTTTTAACCCCTGTTGTCTCCTTTTCCAGAACAAGGGGATGGCTTTCTCCTGAGCTGCTAGGGTGTCCTTTTTGAAGAGCTCCCAGCCCTCATGGGCTCCCTCGCCCTTAAGGACTGTCTCCCATAGGACTTTGTCAACCAGGCTTCTGAAGAGATAAGATCAATAAACTACAGCCACACCAAAAATATTTATTCCAATAAGCATGATCAAGTCATTGCATAAATGTTGGGTTTGAAGTTATACAAGATATCAGATAGTATATGTGAAGGTATACATTCAATTATTATATATTTTCACAGAAAGGGTGATTGGGCACTGGAACAGGCTGCCCAGGAAGGTGGTTGATTCACCTTCCCTGGAGGTGTTTAAGGCACGGGTGGACGTGGTGCTAAGGGACATGGTTTATTGTTTGATAATAATGGTTGAACTCAATGATCTGGTGAGTCTCTTCCAACCTGGTTATTCTATGATTCTGTATATACTAATGTGTGGTCTTCAGATTAAGCACCAAATACTAATGTCATTTTTTAATGATGTTTGAAGGAATTGGAATGACACTTATTTCCCCACTTATTCCTCCATGCCCATATGATTAAGTGCAGCCAATAAAGCATAAGTTGTATGGCTGTCCCAAGAATTCCACAAAGTCATTTTATATATTCAAGTATATATTTATAAATTCAAATTATGGTGAGGAAATTCAATAGTTCTGCCATTGGTGTTGGAGAGAGCAAGGTTGGATAGTAAAATGGATTTTAACAACAGAAAAACAATCCTAGTAAACGCAGGGCCTGGTAACATTACCTAGTGTTCAACTTTATATAAAGAATAGGGGAATGACTACATGGATTTTGGCTTGGGAGGTTGACAATCATTAAATCTGAACATGTACCATAGATCAGTGTATATATGCATACAACTGACATCTACGCCAAATATTTTATAGTATGTATATTTAAAACCCAACCAAAAAGATATCCATTTATTGTGGCATAAAATAAGAAAGTAAACCATTTAGAGAAGCAAGACATGATAGAATTACCATTAGCCTAGCCTTTCCCTAAGGTTTAAGAACCTAATTGAAAGCCATGGGAAAAGAACCATAAAAGTAGGTCTAATTTTGTCAAGCTTTAATTAAATATTGAACTACTAACTCAGTTTAACTAAGTCTGGTTTCTATGGCTCTACAGCTTTTCTATTTTGACTTTTGGGTTTTTTTTAGTAAAAGTGAAATGTGAGGCCTACATTCAGGAAATTATTTAAATATGCCTTAGCTGTAACAATAGATAACATTAATGAGATCTATACACACCTTATACTATAACACCTTGCTGAAGGCTGACTGAATAGATGCTTAAAAAAGTTAAAAAGAAAAAAACCCCGCTACATCTGAAAATTGAAGCCCAAATACTAATCTGAGCCTAATCCCATTTGGACAATGGCACACAAAGGGCTTCACTGCGGCAAGAGTGGAGGTCTGAGGTGCTTGGTGGATATTTAGGTTTTCTAAATTGCATCCAGAAATACACTGAGCTATAAACATCACAGGTGTCAGAGAGCTGTATAAGTGAAATCTCTGGTGATTTGGCAGGATATTTTAAGTTTAATATTGGTTATAAACTTTGTGTAGTGCGCTCTGAATTGCATAGAAACTGAAGAAACTGCTACTGACTTTGGTGAGAGGAGGAGAGGACCTTCAGTATAAGGGATCAAGGGTCAGAACATGCTCAGCCTTCCAGTCTACATTCAGATTACTAGTCATGCTCCATTTATTACAGTCCTGTCCAGGTTTCTTGCATTTCCCTCTCTAACTAGCAATCAATATTGAATTGAAGTTTGGGTGTCTGGAAAGTTGCAGTGAAATTGTCCATTCATTTCTGAAGTATAAATATTTTGGCAAGCCAAAAAGCTGCAAAAGTCAAACAGAAGCACTGTCCTGTTTCATATTCCAGCTCTGGCAGGAGTTATGAATGGCACTAAAAATTAGAAGAAAGAAACAGGTATTGCATTAGTGCTCTGTCATTACTTGGCCACCCCACAGCAACAGGTATTCGGAAAGACATAGCTGCTACATGAATAGGTTTAAAGTACAATAAGAAATCAATGCAAAAGTAGTCTGTTTTCTATTAGTTCTCTTTTCTGAGGCCATCTCACGTGCACTCAGGGAGAAAGACGTAGGCTGGATTAATTAGGAATTGGTGGCATGCAAATGTAGCAAAGCACACCATGAATAAATTCAAAATTTGGAAGGAGTTACATTTCTCATGCATGCACTGTGATCTTGTACAGACAAAGAGCATGTACACATACACAGAACAGTTTTATGGTACAGGAGATACAACCAGAAGAGAGAAGATTTGCAATTTATGAAGAAGAAAAACATTAATCCTGCAGAAGACTGAAATTAGTCTGCTGTGCCCATGAAACAGCTTGCATAGAAGAAAGCATTTTCCAGATTGCAAACCAATTGGCAATTCCAAGTCTGAAGGTCCAACTTCACTCTGCACAGTGTAGCAGAGCTGGCAGTGTATTTTTCATGCTTTTAGATGACCAGGACAGCAAATATGACAGAATGGCAAAGAAAAATTTGTGGAGAAAAAGAAAGATGAGACAGTTTTTAAGATTACTGAATTATCAATTACTGACTGCCAGCTGTACTCCAAAAAAAAAAAAAATCCCTGGGGCACTGAAACAGTCACTTTGGAGAGCAGGATAATACTGCCTGCTACTGAAGAAACTTACCCATTGCAAACTCAATACAGGAAATGTAGGAAAAGTCATCAGGCATGTCAGTAAAAGCCAAAGCTACATGTGATGAATACTCAATGCAATATGTAAGCATGGTAGAATTCTGTGGGTTTGTACAGGATCTACACACATTTGCACCCAGACATTAAAACTGGAGTAACCTGGACTTTTGCAGTGGGTTTTAAATTTTAAGTTGTCCTTGTTTTCAAATAAATTATGCAGTAACTTGTTGCAAACTTCAGTAAGTAGCAACACTGAAACATTTTAAACTTAAACTAATTCTTAAGGAACAAAACAACCCTCTTGCTGACTTTAAAAGATATAAAATGAGGTGGTCATGACAGATATTTTTACACATTCATTCTATCATCACTTGTCATCTTGATGTCTCTTAATTCTGCAAAATACTTTTCCACAGATACATTTTTTTCATTTAAAAACCAGGCATCTACTAATTAGTGTCTTTTTTTTACATAATCTAATCCTTTAGTTCCAAAATAAAACAAATAACTAGCCATTGCTTATCTACTTGAAAATAAATATGGCTCAGCTTGGGAAAATTGAGAGGCTAGTGATAGACACCATGTATATTATTATATACCACTTATATGAGTGTAATAAAATATTGGTATCTTTGTCAGACCTTTTGCCATACTGGTATGCGCTTTCACCATCAGAATATCAACAGTCAAGAATAAGCTTCTTAATAACGATCTTCATATTATCTGTAGCTCCTTAAACCAGTCTGCACTTTTTTCAGACTGTAAGCTTATTCTTACCTTAACACACATCTTTATTGTCACTGAATTACTGTGTCCTGATTAAGTTTAATGACACGTCTACTCTGGTGATGAGGCTCTAGAGACTATCACTTCCTGACCGACCAATCTAATTCTCAAAGACAGCAGAAGTGTTAAAAGTGTATAAAAGCAGCAGCTGTATAGTGCAGATTAGAAGTAGTGCCTTCTCTAAAGGCATGTGGTACAGCAAGCACAGTCTCAGCCTGTGATGTTATTCACCCACTGCTCGGAAGGCTGGTAGCCACAGAAAGCTTTAAAAAGACCAAATATACCCCACCCTCCCATCTTCTCCAAACAAAACCAAACCCTGCAACAACAAAATCCCATCACCTAATTAATTTTGAGTAAAAATTTCATAGATCTTGATCACCAATAGCTAGAATTATTGAAAGGATTTCTGCATAGATCCACATAGATTCTGGGAATGCCAAGCCAGGCCAGAAATCTTATCTTGTTCTGTTGTGCATCATATTTTCTTTGTCATAGAATCATAGAATAGTTTGGGTTGGGACTCTAAAGATCATCTAGTTCCAACCCATCTGTGATGGGTAGTCCCCTACAAATTCCCTACACACAATGTGATCGAGACCTCTGTCAAACAATTGAAGCTAACATTCTAAATGTAATCTGAATTTAAGCCCAAAATTTTCTGCAGACAAAAATCACGATTTACCATTTCCCTTTACAACCCTCCCTTCCTTTTTGCCAAAAAGTGTGTACCCATTCTTCTTCCACATGCAATTCATCCAATTCCAGTGAAGTTCTGTTGAGTGTCCACACAAATAAATCACTTATTTCTTAAATATATTATTCCCTACATGAGTCTTACATTAATTTTAATCCTAAATTAATCTTTTAAATCAAGCTATTAGAAGTAAGAAGTATATGTGCCTTCTTTCATTTTTATTAGTTTCGTACATCAAAATGCAAGTAATTTAAACGCTGAAGTGCAAATTCACCAACATAAGTCAAAAACCACATATTCAAAAGCAGATATTTGTAAAATTAATCGTCTTCCAATGCCTGCCTTTACATGCAGTTACGACATCATAATTCTGATTTTTCCTCATAAAACAGAAAATTATTTCAGGACTGAAGCTCTGAGTGCTTCCCCACTTCTCCCCAAATCTAGGTAAACTCTTTGTCTTCAGAGATGTAAGTAAAATTGCTTTTGTCTTCTTGAAACTTTCCTAAAGTGTGCCTTACTGTTGAAGTTGTACACCTAACTTATTCCTAGGTAACCCCTTAAGCAAATTTTCCTTCAAAAGTGCTTAACCTCTTGCAACTTTAGGCTCTAATACAATCCTAGTACTCATGGATTTCCCAAAATTATTATCCTGTAACTGGCAATTTCATAAGCTTCCTGAGAAAATACTGAGGATTATTAGTGCAGGGACTGTGTTACTTAAATTTCCTCAGAAAACAGAGTAGGTCTGAACTGCATTAAATGGGCTGTGCAGAGAGGCTTTCATGCCTGTGGCTCAACTGTACCTGTTACAGCAGCGTTTCAGTTTAACAACTGGTATTTATGATTTAGGAAAACCCATTAGCTACTATGGTGATGCGAATTGATTTCACAGTCATTTTGAAACAAACTTTTAACTCCATAGGATTTTGTACATGACTGTAGGCACCTATTTACAATCCTCTCTCCTGCAGCTCTTCAAACAACTGTACATGGTAATTCAGCAGCAGAAAGTATCAAAACCAAGAAAGGTCAATTTTCACACATTTATTTAAGTCCTTCTAGCTTGCACTAAGGTTGCTAGCTTTTTCTTCATTGTCTTTAAGAGTTCAGCCAGAGATGTCCAAACTGGGATTGAATGATAGTATACAGTCAATAACTGTTTGGGGTTTTTTTACTGGTAGTAGCTGCCCTGCTCTTTTCATACACCCACATTTCATTGTCAGCATATCCTCTCATTCATTCAGAGAGATTGCATAAGCAATTTCCTGCATTGCATCTCATGAATATATAATCCACCCGGAAAATTAAGGCACAGCAGTCGGTGTATACTTACATGAAAAATCTACCAAATAAGTAAATCCTTTTCCTTCACATTTTACTTGTATTTTCTCACCATCTATGTGATTTTAATGCCTCAAGAGCCAATGCAGAAAGTACAGAACACTAACTACAGAGAACTTAATCAAATTGGACTTTTTGCATTATCATTTGCATTGACCTTTGAATTCCCTTTGCCAGCTTTTTTTTCTGGCCTGTTCCAGTTTTTCTTGTTTTCTGCTTGTCCATTCATGTGAGGATAAATGGATAGATCTTATTTATGGCCGCTACTAGCCCTTTTTAGAATGTCTTTTGACTTGACTACTTCTTCTAAGGATATACAAAAAATAATTCCTATTTAAAAACTAACTGCTCCCAGCACTTGGAAACTTCACCCAAGAGAACAGTGAAAAATATGAAGCCTGAGAGAAACATGTTGTTCGAGGACTGCAGCTAGAAGTAAGATAAAACTTCCAAAAATACCTTAGAGTAATGAAAAATTCCAATCATTTTTCAGGAAGACTCAGAAAAACAGATCCCATTTTCAATAATTATTCAAAATAATTTAAGAATTCTCTATGTGTTCTGAAAACAAAGCTGACCCATATAATTGCAGTCTTTTAAGTAAGTACCTGCACTTTGAATGACCACTGAAGGAAGGGACAAGAGCAAGCACAGTACAGCTGTACAATATATTCTCACAGCTCATGCAACATCAGAGACTCTCAGAATAGGGGGAAACCAAAACTATTTTTTCACCTTTATCCAGACAGCCAAGACAGTGTAGATTAACTCAAAGAGAGTATCCGTGAATATGTTTCCTTCTGCGTACTCTACATGCACCATCACTTTTAGATGCCTAAAAGATTTCAGTTAATGATACAGACAATGGCTCATTGCCTACCAGCTGGTTATTGTTAGCTGTTTCCAGCCCAATTCTGAATAGAAGTGAGTGCATTAGTTTTGACCTAAGAGGAACTAAATGGCACAATTTGAGTCTGTTGCAAGCACCAGCTTCTTTCCCCATGGAATAATACAGTTGAGATCAGCTGAAACACTCAGTTACAGGAGCTCTCCAGTTTACTGGAATGATACTGACAACAAACCATTCAGAATTTCAAAAATCAGGGAACAACTTAATATTATTTAAATTCTGGAAACTAAATCAATAAAACTTCTTATTTCCTTCTTTTCCCTCATCTTTTCTTGGAATGCAGGTGCGTTGAAAACAGTGTCAGTTTGGGAGTTTGAGACAGACACACACATACACGGAGTAGGTTTAATATTTAAACTTGCATATTAACTGAGAAGTAGTGAAGTTATGCTAGAAAAAAAATCTTACTGTAGTTACATATGTGACTATAGATGAAAAATGAATACACCCACCACCCATGCTCTCTGGCAATGATCTGTATTTAATGGGGAGCCATGTCATGCAGGCGGCAGCTAAGTGACAAATTATGCTGATGATTTTCTTTTGACTACATCCAACAGGTATGTTTATCAGACCACCTTCCTCTCAAGCTTCTGACCATTGGCAAAGAGAACATTGTAAGCTAGATCTGTTCTAATATAAATTAAAATAAGTCATGGTACTCATTTGTTGCAACAGTTTATAACACCTCTTCAACACTGGTTTGTTAACTAAGGGTGATTTAGTCACAGTCCAAGTACCAATCTCAAAGGGCAAAGGACTTCAACTGACAGAAAAAGATTTTGTAGATACATCACGAAATCTACAAACAAAAATTTATTGGATAAGAAGCTTTTGGTCCAAAACCTTTTAACACATTAAAGCTACTTACATAACGTTCAATGTGAAGAGTTTAACCAACGAAACTCTACAAGCAAAACACATGCAATATTTTGGTTGAAAGATGCATGTCTGTCTACAGTGTCAGAATTCAATCAATGCATTGAACAACTGCATAAAGAAAATATTGCAGCTTTATCAATAACATGATAGTGCCTGAGCTAACAAATTATACATGATAATCAACTGCACAGTAATACAGTGAAGTGCAATATCTATTTCAGTAAACAAACCTCCAGTTGACAAAACATAAACCATGATAGATGATCTCTATTTTTTAAAAGATGTAAAACAACTGCAAAAAATCCACACAGAACTCCTTTTACATTCATTGAGGAAGGGAGTTACTTTAGTTATAAAGGATTTGCCACATATCTATCCAGACACCAACCCGTACACACACACCTGTTGAACAGCAAACATAGAGAAGGAGGATAAACAGAAGTGCACTAAGAATATTGCTAGTTTAACACTTTTCCTGAAGACCACTCCTAGGATTAGGATCTGGTTGTTCTAACTGAATGAAGTTGTTCATTATGTAAAAGAGATTGTCCCTGTATTGGAAATTTGACAGTATCATATTTATTCTGGAAATATTATGCCTCTGCCCAGAAAATGCTAAAATGTTGAGAGCTTTTTTAATCCTGCTTTTGTAAACACACACTGCCCTGCTAAGCTTCCCACCTGCGTATTTCTAATCAGAGGAGTTTCATAATAAGCAGCTCATAGGACAAGTAAAAGGAAGTGAAGAGTGAAACAGTTTTCCCATGTGCCGTACAACATTGATTTGTTCCTGTAAATACCATCCGGTTACAGAACAAGTATAGACTGGATAGATTTCCTGGGACAAACCAAGTCATGCATAAGCACAATTTTCAGGGAGAGGGTTTTTAAGTCCAAGTGAACAAAACTTCAAAGCTACAGAAGCACAGAATCACACAGGTTGGAAAAGACCTTGGAATCATTTAGTTCAACCCTCCTGGTCACCAGGGTCAGCTACAGAAGGTTGTCCACAACCACTTCCAGAGGGGTTTTGAATGTCTCCAAGAATGGCTACAGCCACAACAGTTTGGCTCCCTCTGCCTTTTCAGGAACAATTTACATATTTTTCTCAGCTCTGTTTGGTACTACTGTTTCAGTTTCTGTCATCTCAAACAACTCTGCAGCAGTTTACTCTGTTCTGCCCATCTTCCCAACAGAAGGGTCGATTAACTATTTTTAAGTAGCCCCTTGTTTTTTTTATAGAAGTCTAAACCAGCAAAACCTTAAGGCAAACAACTGGGACAGTCCATGCCCTTAAAATATAAGAATACTGTACTCTCTGACCACAATTTTCTGTTATCTGGTAAGAGGACAGTGTCCTATGCTGACATGTAAAAGACAGACTGAGCTAACTAATCTGCCACAGTATTCTCTTCCTGTTGCCAATGCATATCTAAAAGCTGAGAGAAAAACACACTCCTGGTGACAGCTCTGAAATAACTCACTGTCTGACAGTAATCAGTTCTCATCTGTCAAGTCAGGTTCCAGAAAAAAGAATAGGGTTTTTAGGCTATGTGCCAACAAGGAATAAGAACAATGGCACAAAATGATACTTGTTTTTTAATCTCAGAAAGACAGACTACAGGCTTTCAGCGAAGAGAGCCAGCTACCTGAAATGAAGTTTCTGGTAGATTGTGAATAAATCAAGTTACAATGGCTGGCTCAGAGAGGGGCTCTGAAATAGTGAGAAGAAGCAACAGAACAGCCCAAGTTGGTGCAAGACAGGTTTGTGGAATTTTTGAAGGATTATAGGACCAGACAACAAAGAGCAAATAATGCAAAAAAGAAAAAAGATAAAAGGAACCAAATTACAGTATGAGAATCAGAGGGCTTCATGTCAACTACAAGATTGTGACAAAATTCAAAGCAAGAGCCACCAAGTACATAGTCTCAGTTCTATCTGCTAAAATAAGGGACAGATGAGTGACAGTGTGGAAAAATGATGGTTAGGAGCCACATCACATCAGGGAACAAAGCCAAGTGTAAAGGTGAGACTGAACAACAAATATCCTCACTTCTAATGAAGGAAAAATTCTCCTCTCTTTCTGAAACAAGTCTTTTCCCCCTGACAGCTCATAAGTGCAGACAATCTGAAATTACTGAGTGGGAAACCTGTTGTAAACTTTTGGAATGCATATATCACTGACAGAAAATGGTCATTTCCTTTCTCTGAACTGTCAGTTGTCCCTAGCTGAAGGTCCCTCTGTCCTTTTACATCAGAAGGAAAGCATCTAAATGAAACTAAGCAAGCCATTCTAAAACACAGAAACAGGAACATGAAAACTATTCCCACAGAAACTAAAGGGCTTAGAGAAGAATAGTTGAAAGGGCAAAAGTAAAGGGAGTTGAGAAAAATGGAAAAGCATAGAGAGTAAAAGAAGAGAGAAAACAGAAAAGATACACAGAAAAGAATTGCACGCTGCTAGAGAAAAGGAGAGTATCAGAAGAGTTAAGGATGAGAGATGGTGTGAGACAATCAAACAGAACAGCTGTAGGCAATTAGTGTCTGAATCTCTTCTCCAAAATACTTATTTTCTTCATACATAACATCACAGGGGTAAGTCAACTTTAACTGCCTTAAGCTTGGTGCTGATTGGGTTTAAATAACATCAGTACATCCCCCCACGAAACTAAACAAGGGATACACACAATGGACAGGATGCAATGCTCAGGATGTGTCCAAGGGAAGGTATCAAAGAGGTAAGATAAGAAATTTGAGCATATTAATACCCAAAACAGACAGCCATGTGAGGTGGTGCCTGTGTGTGCACTATGTCTATGTGCGTCGTCAGGCACAGCCCTGTATCAGTGGCACTTCCTAATGGTTAGTGCTTTCTGTTCAGAAGAACAAAGAAAAACAAACCACACCTGGATGA
This sequence comes from Piaya cayana, assembly GCA_013389865.1. NCBI lineage: Eukaryota > Metazoa > Chordata > Aves > Cuculiformes > Coccyzidae > Piaya > Piaya cayana. The sequence continues at coordinate 114,684 of WAAB01019987.1, read as the reverse complement.
GGTCAAACTGCTTTACAAACTAAGGGAGTTTAGACAAGGACAGCAAACAAGCCTTGATCAGCTTTAATTAGCAGCCTAACTGCAGCCTAAGATAAACCTAGGTAGTCTTGTGTAGGCTCGGCTCAAAGGAACAGTAAATATCTGGGGCAAAGAAAAGTTTGAACAGTGACAGAAGAAGAATAAGAATGACAGAGAAGGAGGAGTAGACAAGCTACTGAATGAGGAAGAATATGCAAAAAATTAGATGTTTGCAGCAACAGAATTGAATTTATTAGATAGGGAATGCCATTAAAAGAAAGAGAAAATAGGACATTTAAAATACAAAACCAGAGATCTAATGCAAAGCGACATAAAATGACTTAAAGAGGACACTTGAAATTAAAGCAACTGATCAAGCAGAAGCTGATAGAAAATATGAAACACTACATGGGTAGGGCAATGGTGTTTGTTAGAGAAGAGCTGATGATAAAGAGAATCTATAGGGTTGAGGGGGACAACAGACCTGGAAGTATGGGTGACCCCATAACATAGAACTTGTATGATAGCAACTGAGGAGGAGGAAAAGGCATTGCTCCTGCTTCCAAGAATGAAGAGGTGCAAGAACATTTGAGAAACACAAGAAAGGTACGGCACACAGCCAAGGGAGTCATATCAGAGGTGCTGACATTCAAGTACTAAACAGAGCTGTAACATTTCACACAGACAAACAGTTTCAGCACATTTAAGCAGGTAAAATCTCTGGTTTGTCTGGCTCTGGACTACTTCTCCTCACTCAGAGCCTGAAAAGTTTCATCAGGTCTCGATGCCATTAGATGGGCTAGCTTTAGGCCAGTGTACTTCAATCGCTCCTCCGTAATGGGAACCCATATCTCTTAGATGCTCAACTTCATTTTCCACTTAAAAACCCAACACTTCCCATTTCTTTTATTCCAATTTGCCCTTAACTACCACGATGTAGCTATCAGCCCTGCCATCTCTTGTCACTTAACAAGCTGACAGATGACTGCTACAACAGCAGGGATAATACATAACCTTAGCACAAAGTCATAGAATCATAGAATAACTAGGTTGGAAGAGACCCACCAGATCATCGAGTCCAACCATTCCTATGAATCACTAAACCATGTCCCTTAGCACCTCGTCCACCCGTACCTTAAACACCTCCATGGAAGGTGAATCAACCACCTCCCTGGGTAGCCTGTTCCAGTGCCCAATGACCCTTTCCATGAAAAATTTATTCCTAACGCCCAGCGTAAACCATCCCTGGCAGAGCTTGAGGCCATTCCCCCTTGTCCTGTCCCCTGTCACTTGGGAGAAGAGGCCAGCTCCTTCCTCTCCACAACCTCCTTTCAGGTAGTTGTAGAGAGCAATGAGGTCTCCCCTCAGCCTCCTCTTCTCCAGGCTAAACAACCCCAGCTCTCTCAGCCGTTCCTCATAAGGCCTGTTCTCCAGCCCCTTCACCAGCTTCATAGCTCTTCTCTGGACACACTCCAGAGCCTCAACATCCTTCTTGTGGTGAGGGATCCAGAACTGTGGTGAGGGGACCAGAACTGAAGTCTTAATAGGTATTTCAAAATTAACATTAAACTTTCTTCTCTGGTTATGCAAAAATCACCAAGAACAAACCCTTCAGGTAGCCTTTCTTAACAATGAAAATGTTGGTTCAGTAGTCAAATGATACCATGGCTCTGGCTGCAAAGTTGGTTTAAGAAATTTCTGCACTGTAAATTGCAACAGAGAATAAAACCTGATTTAATATAAAGTAATTCCCCTATATGCCTCAGGTTCTTCAAAACTCACTAAACTTCATGACTTCACATGATGTTGCACCAACTAAATGGAATAGCAAGGTGTAGAAAAGACAATGGAATGATGCATTTAAAGGACAGCAATACTTCAGTTTTATTGCAGAAGAAAAAAAATGGTTGTCAAAATGTGGATTTAGCTGCCTACCTGCTGCTGACCATTCCTCTTCGTCTGTGAATTCACTCAGCAAATATCTGAACACAGAGTAAAGACCAGGTTTCACCATACTTCAACCAGGTTTCCAGAAGGTCTCTTTATCAGGGAGGGCAGGGATAAGACAAGGGGGAATGATTTGGAGCTGAAAGAGGGAAGATTTTGATTAGATGTTAAGAAAAACTGTTTAAATGTGACAATGGTGAGGCATTGGCAAAGGTTGCCCAGAGAAGTCATGGATGTTCCATTCCTGGAGGTGTTCAAGGCCAGTTTGGATGGGGCTCTGAGTAGCCTGATCCAGTGGGAGATGTCCCTGCACATGGCAGCGGGGGTGGAACCAGACAGGCTTTGAGGTCCCTTCTGACTCAAACCATTCTATGATGATTGGTAAGTACAACTTACATAGGTCTTGCCATGGTTTTACTGTTGAATTCCTCTGTTGAGCACAGTGTTTACTTAACTAACAAAAGTAAAATACTTCTCACCTGACTGAACAGAGCAGACTTTGGGCTCTGACTTAGATCACAAATTTGTTGAAAATGAGTCTCAGCAAAGGGGTGTTCTGCTAGCTACAAGGTGGTGACGGTTGTCTCCAGCCCCGCAGGTTTCATACCTGAGCCAAAAGACTCCTACAGACCAATAGGGCTCTGTGTACACCTCAGGGTTCCCCAATAACTTATGTTTGCACCATGTGTTACCTGTGACTCAGATGCTTTTAATCTCACTTCTCTCTCCATGACTAGAGACCAATTCTTAATAATCTGTACTGCACACGTTCCCAGTTGTGGGTGCATAAACATGACAGAGCCAAGCAACCAGACAGTCAGTATTTTACTGAAAAAGAAAGATGACAGGACTGCTGCAAGGATGTTGAGGCTCTGGAGTGAGTCCAGAGAAGAGCTATGAAGCTGGTGAAGGGGCTGGAGAACAGGCCTTATGAGGAACGGCTGAGAGAGCTGGGGTTGTTTAGCCTGGAAAAGAGGAGGCTGAGGGGAGACCTCATTGCTCTCTACAACTACCTGAAAGGAGGTTGTGGAGAGGAAGGAGCTGGGCTCTTCTCCCAAGTGACAGGGGACAGGACAAGAGGGAATGGTCTCAAGCTCCGCCAGGGGAGGTTCAGGATGGGCATCAGGAAAAAAATGTTCACGGAAAGGGTCATTGGGCACTGGAACAGGCTGCCCAGGGAGGTGGTTGATTAACCTTCCCTGGAGGTGTTTAAGGCACGGGTGGATGAAAGACATGGTTTAGTGATTCATAGGAATGGTCGGACTCGATGATCCGGTGGGTTTCTTCCAACCTAGTGATTCTAAAGAGCTCAAAACAAGGCAGAGTTGTCGTTAACTAGGCAGGCTCTTTTTCTAAATTCTGAACTCTCGCTTCTGAGACAGAGAGAACGAGCCCCCGTCATTTAGGTCACACGGTTTGCGAGGCTGAGGCTCTAAGTGCATCGTGACATTTCTAACGAGGGACCAGCCCGCTCCTGCTGGAGTCACCCAACCCCTCGCTGTCACGTCCCAGTTCCCACACCACAAACAGAGCAAGACACCGGCAGCTTCTTAAGGCGTCCTGAGCTCCGCGGAGCAGGAACAGCCCCGACCGGCCGCTTCCGCCATGTCCCGGCCGGGCAGGTGCGAGGGGTCCCCGGGGGAGGGGGGGTCACGGTGACCGGCACCCAGGGGCGTGCGGGAGGGCCGAGGGGAGGCGGCGGGGCGGGCAGGGGAGGAGAGATGCCGAGGGCAGGGCGGCAGGATCCGCAGCGCTCCCGGAGCCCGGCGGAGCGCGGGTCCCGCCGCCGCCATGCCCGGCCGCCCCCCGCCCGCCGCCCCCAGGTAGGG
>WAAB01019987.1:89005-110776 GCA_013389865.1 Piaya cayana | reverse complement strand
GCCCTCCCGGAGCCGCGCCGGCCGCTCGGGGGTCGCCACAGCCCCGCCAGGGAAGGAGCGGCCGCCGCCCGTCCCCGCCTGGTGAGGAGCGGCGCCGAGCGCCCGGTAAGGAGCGGCTCCGGCTCCCCGCGGTTCCTCCCGGGGCGCATCGGCGCTGAACGCCCGCGAGTCCCGCCGCCCGCGGCGTAACGAGCGCCGCCGGTCCCCGCCCGGTAAGGAACCGCGCTGCCCGCCCGCTGCGGAGCGGCTCCGGGTCCCCCTCCGGTCCCCGCCCGGTCAGGAGCGTCTCTGCTGCCGCTCCCCCGGCGAGGATCGGCTCCGGGTGCCCCCTCTCCCCGCCCGGTGCGGTGCTCGGCCCGGCGGTCCCGCCCGGTGCGGTGCTCGGTGCCGGGAGTCCGTACGCCCAGGGCGGTCCCGGGGAGGGCGGGGGGGCAGGAGCGGGCACGGCGGCTCCCGGGGGCTGTGGAGCGGCTGGCGATGCGCTGCTCCCGGTCAGCACCCGGTCAACAGCCGCGGCTTCACTCCCGGGCGGAATTAAAGGGCTTCTCTTAAAAATAACGGGGGGAAAAAAAAAATTTTTTCTTTTCCGTCTCATTTTGCTACAACAGCTGCTTTTCATACCCTAAGAGACTCAGCGAGTTAATTAGTGCTTAATGAAATACCTCTGCTTGAATCACTTCGCATGTAGAGTGCCTAGAAAATGGGGCTCTTTTGCGGGGAAAGGAAACCTAAAAAGCACCGGATTTATGTTATCCCAGGGCCTCCAAACATTTATAGCACCTACAAACAACGGATTAGAGCAAAACTTCCTTCAAAATTGAAATTGCTGCAGCTTACAGAGTCGCAAGATGTGCTTAAGCATCGTTTTCAACAATCAAGTAAATTGCATTTTGATGACAGCAGGCAGACAAAAGTATTATAGAAATTGTACTGTTTAAGTATGATCCAGGCTATCAGAGGGAAAACGTGTATACTGCAAATTATTACAATTTGTTTTGTTTTAGTTGCTTCCAATGCAGCGTCCCGATAACAACCAAGTGGAAAAAATGATGGAAATAAAAGTTCAGAGAAAGCACAGCCTGAATAGAAAGGTAGTGAAGCGATAGGGAGTGAAGTCAGAGGATGAGGGGCAGTGCACTTAACCTGGAAGAGGGCAGATTTAGATGAGCTCTTAGGAAGAATTTTTTTTCTTCTGATGGTGGGGAGGCTCTGACCCAGGCTGCCCAGGGCTGCCCCATCCCTGGAGATGTTCAGGACTACCCAGTGGCTCTGAGCAGCCTGATCTAGAGGGAGGCATCACTGCCCTTCACAGGGGGCTAGAACAGATGAGCTTTAAAGTCCCTTTCAACCCCAACCATTCCATGATTTTACCATACATAATGACCTGAATCCTTGGGAGGAACTGCTTGGGAGAGTGAGGGACACTTAAGCAGATGATAATTGCTTGCAGCAGAAATTGCTCTTATTTACTTGAAGGAAAAAAAAGAGATTTAAAGCAACTCCTCAAAGAGAGCTTACTGTTTCATATCAACAAACATTTACTGGCCAAAGCTTAATAATATTTTTGTATTTTGATCTGAATTGCCTGATCTATAAATAGCCCTACATTATTTTTCTTTTGGCATTTCAGGGTGAAATGATCTGGACTTAGATTTTTTTTTAAAATCATGACTAATAGTTTTTATATGCTTTTTTTTTACAGAAGGTGATTGTATAAACTTTAGTGTTTTATATGAACCACAATATGGCAATGAGAGGGATTCAGAGTTTAAGGCCAGAGAAACTTTTATCAGGCTGTCTGATCTTATATTTCACACTCTATAAGAAAAAAATCATAGAATGCAATCTTGACCACTAACCTTGGTCAGGATAAAATATATTCTAAAGAGACAGTCTTAAAGCTATTAAGAATTAGACAAAGTGTTACTTCCCTTCCTTATGGTCTTGCTTTCACTGTTGCACCTTCACCTCCTTGTAGGTGTACAACCACACAATTGTTGCTAGGCTTTTCATCACTGTATAAACCTGAGGAAACCAGTCCTACTTCACTCCAGAGCTCTGCCATCCAGTCATCTTTTCACCCCAGCTAGCCTATTACCCAGAAAACATGACCTATCTCTGTAACAGAGCCAGCACTCTTGTGCTCCTGTGAGCAACGTACCTTTTCTCCCTTACTGGAGAGCAAGAGATTTTTCTTCCTGTAGCTTAAACAATTCAGACTTCCTTGAACTAAAGCCTACGTGACTTGTTCATCTCCTTTACCCAAAGGGGATTGAGTCATAAAAAAAAGATACCCGTTTTGCAGAGCAATTAACCCACATTGAACTTTTATAGCGTATTGTATTACCCTGCTGCTGGAAGTTCCTGAACAATTTGCATTGTATGAATACACATATAGCCTTGGAACACTCATCGTTCATTAAATATGAGAGGAAACCCTGTAAGACTGTGCAGTTAAAATGAGAGCTAAGGAATGGAAGTGGAAGGGTTTCAATANACGCCCAGGGCGGTCCCGGGGAGGGCGGGGGGGCAGGAGCGGGCACGGCGGCTCCCGGGGGCTGTGGAGCGGCTGGCGATGCGCTGCTCCCGGTCAGCACCCGGTCAACAGCCGCGGCTTCACTCCCGGGCGGAATTAAAGGGCTTCTCTTAAAAATAACGGGAGGGAAAAAAATTTTTTTTCTTTTCCGTCTCATTTTGCTACAACAGCTGCTTTTCATACCCTAAGAGACTCAGCGAGTTAATTAGTGCTTAATGAAATACCTCTGCTTGAATCACTTCGCATGTAGAGTGCCTAGAAAATGGGGCTCTTTTGCGGGGAAAGGAAACCTAAAAAGCACCGGATTTATGTTATCCCAGGGCCTCCAAACATTTATAGCACCTACAAACAACGGATTAGAGCAAAACTTCCTTCAAAATTGAAATTGCTGCAGCTTACAGAGTCGCAAGATGTGCTTAAGCATCGTTTTCAACAATCAAGTAAATTGCATTTTGATGACAGCAGGCAGACAAAAGTATTATAGAAATTGTACTGTTTAAGTATGATCCAGGCTATCAGAGGGAAAACGTGTATACTGCAAATTATTACAATTTGTTTTGTTTTAGTTGCTTCCAATGCAGCGTCCCGATAACAACCAAGTGGAAAAAATGATGGAAATAAAAGTTCAGAGAAAGCACAGCCTGAATAGAAAGGTAGTGAAGCGATAGGGAGTGAAGTCAGAGGATGAGGGGCAGTGCACTTAACCTGGAAGAGGGCAGATTTAGATGAGCTCTTAGGAAGAATTTTTTTTCTTCTGATGGTGGGGAGGCTCTGACCCAGGCTGCCCAGGGCTGCCCCATCCCTGGAGATGTTCAGGACTACCCAGTGGCTCTGAGCAGCCTGATCTAGAGGGAGGCATCACTGCCCTTCACAGGGGGCTAGAACAGATGAGCTTTAAAGTCCCTTTCAACCCCAACCATTCCATGATTTTACCATACATAATGACCTGAATCCTTGGGAGGAACTGCTTGGGAGAGTGAGGGACACTTAAGCAGATGATAATTGCTTGCAGCAGAAATTGCTCTTATTTACTTGAAGGAAAAAAAAGAGATTTAAAGCAACTCCTCAAAGAGAGCTTACTGTTTCATATCAACAAACATTTACTGGCCAAAGCTTAATAATATTTTTGTATTTTGATCTGAATTGCCTGATCTATAAATAGCCCTACATTATTTTTCTTTTGGCATTTCAGGGTGAAATGATCTGGACTTAGATTTTTTTTTAAAATCATGACTAATAGTTTTTATATGCTTTTTTTTTACAGAAGGTGATTGTATAAACTTTAGTGTTTTATATGAACCACAATATGGCAATGAGAGGGATTCAGAGTTTAAGGCCAGAGAAACTTTTATCAGGCTGTCTGATCTTATATTTCACACTCTATAAGAAAAAAATCATAGAATGCAATCTTGACCACTAACCTTGGTCAGGATAAAATATATTCTAAAGAGACAGTCTTAAAGCTATTAAGAATTAGACAAAGTGTTACTTCCCTTCCTTATGGTCTTGCTTTCACTGTTGCACCTTCACCTCCTTGTAGGTGTACAACCACACAATTGTTGCTAGGCTTTTCATCACTGTATAAACCTGAGGAAACCAGTCCTACTTCACTCCAGAGCTCTGCCATCCAGTCATCTTTTCACCCCAGCTAGCCTATTACCCAGAAAACATGACCTATCTCTGTAACAGAGCCAGCACTCTTGTGCTCCTGTGAGCAACGTACCTTTTCTCCCTTACTGGAGAGCAAGAGATTTTTCTTCCTGTAGCTTAAACAATTCAGACTTCCTTGAACTAAAGCCTACGTGACTTGTTCATCTCCTTTATCTCTTGCAGCTGGTATGTTGACAGCTGCTTGTTGTTTGTTAATCAAGGTAAACCTTTATTTGCTTCATACTTTCTGTGAATGAGGGTCAGAGGATTCTGGGAATGAAGGTGACCAGAGCAGTGGTTAATTTATTCAGGCTGTTCCTGCCTTCAACAGGAAACCATGGGGTAAAAAGAACACCTGGAAAGCCATGGGACATACAACTTGTCCTCATACACCTTCATCGTGCCTACCATAAGATCTTTAGACAACCCTTATTAGGAACTTAGTTGCAGCAGATCTCAAGAAATGCAAACCAGTAATTATATTAGCATTTAGGAATTAGCTTTACAGATCTTACCAAAGAAGGTTTTCACTGTCAAAGTGTTATAAATGAAATATTATTTTGTGTCTTTCCTACAGAATCACTTGGGGCATTGGCTTCTTTCTGTGGCTGTTCATGCCTGATCTTATTGACCTACACCCAGCTTCCTAAACCAAGACTGCAGCTTTGCCCACCTTGCTGACTATAATTGCTTCCTGAATTCAGCATAAACTCAGAGTGCATGATAATTTCTGCTCCATACCTTCCCATGCTTTGGCTTTCAGATCTGAAGGCAAAAACACAAGCTCTGGATCTGGATGCCTGTAGCCACTATGGAACACAGCAGAGCAGGCTAGTGGCCTTTGGCCACTGATAAATTCACATTTCTGGCAGTAGCTTCTTGCAGTGAACGCTTACCCTGGGGACTGGATAAGCAGCTGCAGAGAACTGCACAGAACTGGTAGCTGTCATTTTTTCTTCAAGCAGCTAAAAGGCATTTTTAGTACACATTGCAGCTGGGAAGCTGGAACTGTGGTCTATTGTGATTTGTTGGGTTTTGATGGTGGAGAAACAAAACCACATTAAGCCATTAAACATACTAGCTTGCACTTTACCTCTTCAGGTAAGAGGTAGGAAGAAAAATACTTGATTTTTTTTCCCAGGAACTTATGTGCTTCTGTCCCACAAATAAGCCAGTGACTGGGATACTATTACACAGCCGCCTAAGGAAATACAACCACTCCTTTTGGTAAAACTTCAGTTTCTCTGCTCAAGCTTATGGAAATAAACATACACATATGCAGTTTTCTGTATATCTGAAAGTAGTCTTAGCTGACAAATAATAGTCGTCAGACACATCTTTTGGACTGAAACATGCTTTCAACACACATTTCGTCTGAATACTGAAAAGGAGGGTTAATAAGCGTTCTTCAATTTGAAATCAGAAGCAGCATTGGTGCTTAGAAGCAACATTAGACTGAAGAGTAATTAAAAAGAATTAAGATCATATTCACCCAACACAGATGAGAGGTGGCAGGGTTTATATTTTAAACAGTGAAAAGACAAGCCTAAAGTATGTCTGGCTGTTTCTGAGAAACCTGCTTTCCATGTAGCACAAAAAGTTTTGTATCATCAACACAAAATGACATATTTTAGCTATATCTCAGTAAATCCTGGCATGGTGGAAAAGTTGGATACACAAAGCCCAGTGAATGGTCAAGAAAAGCCTTTCTAGTTTTACGGGGTCTTGCTAGAAACCGAGCATTTCTTAGATTTGATGAATATGCTAGGGCTGACCACAGATGCAAAGAGGTAAATTAAGATATTCAAAGCTAAGACGACATCCAAAAGCTGCGACTGTATCAGACTTCTTAGAGACAGTAGGCACATGGCACATTCTTACTGCCATCAGTAACACAGTAACACTAATGTCCCGGACTTCTGCTGACAGCTGCTCTTATGGTCTAGCAAAGTAGCCTAGATCTTGTATGACAGAGAAAACAGATTTGGCAGCTTTGTGCTAAGATGCTTTTAGGAATGAGTGAAATAAAACTTTGATCCTTTAAGGAGACAAAATTGCAGGCAAAGACCCAAATTACAAAGTTCAGCAGTCATGAGACTTAAGCTAGAGATAAAAGTTTCTTTGAAGAAATAATTAAAAAAAATTTTTAAAAAGAACTCCAGCAAAGACAAACCTGAACCATAGAACAACAGCACATAAACCATGGGTAATCAGTACTAAGATTAGTACCAGTTAGTTTGAACAATTGTCAAATGAAATAAGCAAAGACAACTACTAGTGCTTGGTATTTCGTGAGAGTGACCACATAGCTTACAGAACTGTTCTCCATATTTTTCCACCTCTGAGAGTAAAATTGAAAAAAATGCTTTACAAGTATTATTTAAATAAAAGAAGGGAGATGAAGAAACGCCCCAAACAAGAGTGTAATGTCACAAGTTTCATTATCAAGACAACTGCGTGCGTTAAAGCAGTTCCTGATGTCACATATGAGGATAAAATCTGGTTTTCTGCTCTCATGCAGAAACCAGTACTGGAGTCCTACCAGAGGAATCCATTGAATATTTTCTAAGTATACTTTTAATTTACAAATTAGAAGATGGATATTCACTACCTTCTAAGAATGTTGGTTGGATTGTCAGCATTGTGAATTCTTGAATTGACGTGCTGCATCTTGTTTTCATGGGGAACTGCTTTAAACATTTCCTTAACCTGGCTAACCTGTGTGGTCAAACATAGGCAACAATTCTCAGGTAAGTTTTCCTTCAGCAGGGTCAGTGGAGTAAAAATTCAGCTAAAAGTTCCAGAAGGAACTTAAATTGTCAAAGGTCATAAGTCTGTGGACAAGGAATCTGATGCCTTGAGGAGTGGAACTGCAGGTGACTTGTAGAAGTGATAAAGAAATTAGGTATCATGGTTTATTTCACTAACTCAGTGCCCACTACAGTGACAAAACCCTATTGCTCATTTCCAGACTTGCATCTCCCCTTCTTCTTTTATTTCATCAATCTCATCTGTTTTGAATTTTTTAATCAGGCTACCCTAGCCTCCCACGGGAACTTCACACTTATTTTCCTGAAAACATCCATTAATATCCTCCTTCGGTTCCTGCTCTACTCCTGTGCATCACTTCTCCCCTTTCTGACTGCAGTGCCTGTAACAGTGTCAGTCACTCTGTTCACAGTTCTGCCTATATGAACAAACTCTCCTCCCTCGTCATTCAATCTGCTCCTTCTTCAAACGTCCTTCCCCGAGGATTGACTTGAGAACCCCTAACAAGTGACAGTGGCAATTTGATATGTCCATAATCTGTTGATAAGCTGTGCATTTTGTACCTACTTCCAGTAATCAATGTAAGCACACTTATTAGGTTAGCAGGGTTTTGCCATCTCCTACCTCAGCTCTTTGTTAATTACTTTAATCTTGAAGGACCAGGAACCAAAACAGTAATAGCCAAGTAGCTTTGAGCATTAACCCAGTAGTGGAAAAGGCGGTTTTATTTTTCACTCAGAAAAAGAAAAATTAACTTTTACATCAAAACAATAGCTTTAATTCCCAACTTACTGTGCAAAATGCAGCAGCATCTCCCCCCGTCTCCCTGCATGTTGTGCAGGCTCCTGGTCAGTGCTGGCTGTGCTCTCTGGGGAGCAGCAGGGACGGAAAGCCTGTCTAGCACCAGCAGGGACAATGCGCTTTGAAACGCTTTACATATATCAGGAGCTGTATCAGAATCTTGTGGAGGTTGTTTCCCAATTTTTTAGCAACCTCTTTGCTTACCAGCTTCAGATTGCATGTTCCTGTACACCTTCCCTTCCATCTGCTTCACTGAAAACAATCTTTGGGTATCACACTCAATATTTCTGTTTTTCTTTTAATAAGAAGTACAAATTTAGTATGTGCAGATTAATACTATGATTGCTAGGATTTATTTGCTGCCTGGTATGAATTTTAAACCTTCTTTTTTAGTCTTGTCAGCCTTGGATTATTTTCATTAATCTCTTTAGTTTCCCTCATTAATTTTCTTCACTTCAAGACTTGCCTGATTGTTTTTAAATATCTGGCTGCTGCAAATGCCCATGACACACATTAGGTTGTCAGGTTTTTTTCGTAAAAGCTATGTTTTCTCTTGGTTGTAGCATCAGAATTTTTCTAATATATCTAATTATTCTTGACTGCTGCATAAGAAAGTTTCCTTTCTAAATACTGCTGAAAGTTAATTTATAGTTTTAAGAAAAAGTACTTGTGAAAAAATTCTAACACAGAACCTGATGCTGCTTTGCACGTTTCCCAGCTAGTGACATTCAAAACTGGCCAACAAATCCTGTGTAACCCTAAGTGGTCACTTTTAAGCCTAGAATCTGCCCTCTATGCTGTATTCTGAGCTGGCTCCATGCTCTTGCAATAACCAGCTTCCAAGCATTACAGGAGTTTTTTGTTTTCTGGAAATGTTTCGATTCATTATATGAATTACTGAAAACCTGGAATTCATTGAACTAAGACATCTTTGGGTTACCCTTAAACCTTTTTAAACAGAAAGATGCACAGTATAGCATGACTAGTCTTTAACGGTTTGATGTCAGTGACTGGCTTTCCCAAAGCTACACCAGATACCCACAAGGTGTGATATTTTATAGAATTAGTTACCTATTGGCAACTATGTACCACTTAAATTTGTCAATTTTTTTTTCCTTACATGTAGGTTCATTTTCTCACTGGAGAAGTAGCACTGGGCATCTGGGTGAGGTTAAGTCCAGAAAGCTTTAGTATACCCCTCCAGTCCATAGGCAGAACTGTTGTAAAAGTAAGTGTTCATCAGGACAAGGGGGGCTTAGCTGTGTAGGGCTCTTAAGTTACTTGGGTAATGTATCCCTTCAGCAGAGACTTGGTTTACTTAGAGCGTCCCATAGGACTGAGGTTGAACTGATGTAGTCCCTGAGATTGTGCAGTTATCAGAATTTCTTATACCAGGCAAAGGGCGACTCCACCACCAGAAAGAAAAGGTGTCTCTTAGTTTCAGAACTGTTTAAATTATGTCTGAATCCTTTTCCCTCGAGATTTATTTATAACTGTCTATGCTATTTCAATTTGAAAAGGGAAGAGGTCAAATCAGCAGGGTTACAGTTCAAGAACATGCTTATAGACAGTTCCTCTTTTATGTTGTCAAGGCAATGTCTTCCTTCTCAGTGAAAAATGTGTATTAACATTGTAGACATCCCATAAAAATGAGCAACTCATTTATTTTTTAAAAGAAAAAGATTTTCATACTGTGATATTTAACTGAAAAACCCATCATCCTCACACAGATTCTGGAATGGGACTCTCTCCTCAACTAGAAAAGAATAATTGTTTCCTGAATATGTAAAAATACAGAAGTAATAGCATAGCTGTAAAGGAGCTTAGTTAAACAGTCACATTGTATGTGCTAGTAAATAAAATCCTAAGCATAATGTGTGCCATAAATTTAGTGAAATCCAATGGTCACATTATTCACATTCTTAAAAATAAATAGCATATATGAACTGTATTAGTGGTTTGCTTGATGTAATTTAAATGTTAGTATAATTACAAAATATATAGTTTTGATACTTCTAGAAGTACAACCGTATTTCTAAGATTATGGAAATCAATAATTTACATTATAGAACAGTGCATCTGAGAATAAGTGAGAGATTTCTTTGGGTACTACCATCAGTAGCAGATTTTTATTCCATATAAGTAAAATTAATTCATAGGTAAGCACATGTCTGCTGAGTGCAGCAGATACTTTCTGTTTTGGAAGGCATGGCTTTTAAAGTATCACGTATTAGAAAAATAATGGGTTAACTACAGAAAAAGTAGAGAGACACCATAAAGAAACAATACAAATACAAATAATAACCCAAATCTAATAATGAAAAACAAACAAAAAAGAGGCCATTGGACAAGGTTTACTTTGGCATTGATCCCGTTTGGACGCATAGAACTTGAGCTCTCTATTATACTACATCTTTCTCCAGCTGATGTTGTTGCAATGATCCATGACTGGTAAAACAGAAGTAATTTTGCAAAACCTGGATGCAAGTGCATACCTCTTTTTTTTTTTTGTTCATTTGAATCAAAAGAACTGGGACTTTGCAGCACTGATCAGAGTAAAACTTGATGTCACCCAAACACGTGAAACAAGATACAACCTCTGCTCTTAATGAAGTTCATAGGAACAGCATGGCTGCTGCTGGGCTCTGATGAAGCAGGGATGCATCCCTGCTCCAGAGACAGTGAGCATCTTCAGCTTTCTTATTACTGTGAATTAAGGTCATTTAGAACTTTTGGATGCATTACAAAATATAAAAATATCATGGTAATGTTATTTTTTTTAAAGCAACCTGGACAAGCTAATGGTTGTGATAGTTACAGTCAGTTTAGATATCCTTTTTGTTCTTGTGTGATCCAATGACATGGTCAGCTCCACTGAAGTTATTGTAGCATCATTCCTATACTGTGGTGCAGGAGGATTTGTTTGTATCTGAACTGACATATAATAGAGACACTTTTATCTGCAAGGACCAAGCATGAAAAAGAACAAGTGGCATCAAAGAGTGATTTCATCTTTCTCAGATTCTCTACAACAAAATCTCCTGTTGCTTTCCAAGTGGAAAAATGAAAATCTGTGTCTACTTATACTCTGCTCTATATTTTTGCTTTAGGTATAAATGCAAAACCAATAATTTAGCAAGTATCTATATAAACACACTGCAGATAATTATAAGGTTATCTGAGAGCTTAACCTGAGCTTAGTCGGTGGTGCAAGTAATTCCACTGGACTTTGTGCGTCCCAAGTCGAAGTCTAATGTTTCTAGCCTATTTGTCACAGAAGTTTCACAGTTACTCTCAAGTTCATTACAAAGCAGTGGCTGAAGAAGCTCCACCAAGGGAAAAAAAATGGGAGATAATGCCCTATGTTCCCTTTACATAGTTAAAAAGGCAGTAGATTTTAGGGGGTAGAAGGAAGGATTCATCTTGCCAGAAAAAATCAATCATAATTTCTTGCACTGAAATTTCCTGCTTTATTTATACTGCAGCGTTTGTACTGTCCTGACAGAATTATACAAAAGCAGGTTTTAACATATTAGAAGCCAAGATGATTAGAGACAGCTTCATTTTGTTCACATCTCTGACAATGTTGTTATGCTTTTTAAAAGAAAACATTCTTTTAAACAAGTGGGTTTGAGGCCTTGTTATCCGTAAGTTATCACAGATTGCTGTTTATTGACATATACCCTTAGCATCAAAATCGATAAGATTTATGTTCTTTTGGTATATTAGTAACAAACCTGAATTGTTCAGGAATATTTTAGGCATGTAAATTATGTTACAGTAAGATTTGTTGTGAATAAGCAATGACAGAATGTGTTCTTTGGCATTAAAATAACTTCAGAATGTACCTTGACATTTTAACTAGATAGTTTACAAATATAACTGCAGGTGGTGGTAGAAACAATACTGGATAAAAGAGAATAATGAACTTACGTGAATATTTTAGATGAAGACACTTATTTCTAGACTATTGTTTTACTTTGCTGGAATCATTAATTAAGGTAAAAAACTTATTTATTTCCAAACACTATTGGTAACCTAAGCAACCTTTTGAAAGATTTAGCAGGCATCTAAACCAATTTGGCTTTCTTTCAAATAAAAAGGGCTGGAAACCAGAACAAAAATGAAGAAATACTACATTTACTAGGTAGATACTTCTGAAAGTACTTCAGATACTGTTAAAGCAAAATATTTCCTGTAATAAAATTCAGTTGAGCAGGTACCAACATCACAACTACATACAGTAAATTTGGCCAAATGCTTTTTGAATATATAGATGGGCTGGGGAAGTTGACTGTCCAAGGAGATGAGTAGACCATGAATTTCCTCAGTTTTTACAGCTGCCAAAAGGATTTTATAATTGGGTAATGTTATTTCAGGGAACTGAGGAAGAAAGGTTAGACACTCCATGGAAGAATACCTATGAAAGCATCCAGCTTTGCTCACAGCAGCCAAGTCTTTGTTCTCTTGGGGGTGAGCGGAAGGCAGGAATTCAAGCAGGTGGGTTCAAAATGTCTTTGGTGGCTTGCCAAAGCATCTGCAAGCCAGCACTATGTTGAAGATGAGGGAAATCTGTCCATTCCATTTAATACACTACCTTCCTCATGAATTCGAGTGACCACACAGGCTAGGATGATTGTTTGGTGGTAGAAAGGATCATTCTGTACTAACACTGTCTCTGTGTTTAAAAAGGCTTGGTAGAACATCAGCTCAATAGCTGTATGCCATTCAGATTCCTGATAATGGGATCACCTCACTTAATTCTTTCTCCCTCTATTCTGATTGACTTGTATCTCAGAGATGCCCCCCTCCCAAAAAAAAATTTAAAAAGAGGTTGTTGTGCTTTCCTGATTAGTTTGAAGGCTTAATAGTGGCTGAGGAGTCTTCAAGGCATTTGGAATAAATCGTTAAGTTCTGTAATATAGAAAACTACATCTTTAACTGCACTTTGCTGAAGACAATTCTAGGTTCTCGTGATTTGTAATAAAGAACAGTGTACAGCATGATAGTATATTCTGTCAGCTGGTTATACTCATACTTCTTTTCCTCAAGATTTCAAGCTGTTCCATAATTCAGATTCTGTTTAAAAAGTTGATTTTCTAGTATCACCAGTCTCTTCTCACTAAGAGCTTTGCCTTTTACCTTTTTTGAAATAGCTGAAAGTGACTCTGTGACTGTAGTAAGTTACCAAGCTCTCCCTTAAATATCAGGGGACAAATCAGCCCTTCATTAATTTCACATTTCCAAAGCCAGGTTTATTATTTCTGAGGAGAGTATGTACAAAGAATTTCAGGAAATCTGCTCAACACTAGAAAACATGAAAGCAATGTTCACCTTCCTATCACCCACATAATCCTGAGTACATACTACATTTCAATTACAGTTCTACAGCCTATTTGATTTATAATCAATCTGAAAAGGAAAATACTGGAAGAGCTCACAAGTTTTGATTAGCTACTTGCATTTTCTATTCAAATAAAACCATGAGAGACGCGTTTATTTTTAAGTTATGAACGTCTTTGTCACATTTCTCTTCTTTTTGAAAATACTTAGTGTCTCCCTTGAATGTAATTAATGAAAAGCTTTCATAGAGAAGATTTGAGATCTTAAAAGGTAACCTTTAAGGAAAGTTGTCAGATGATGAAATACTTGGTTGCATGTGCTACACTGAGACCTGTTTTGTCAGTATTTGACTCTTGTTGCTCTAATGCTCAGAAACACACTGCATGGCTCAGTGGCAAAAGCTGGTTGAGAAGCTCGACTGTGAAGTTTGGCTGTACAATATAAACAAGATGCCAAAAAGTTCTTAACAAACTAATTGAGCCAAGATTAACATCTTCCACGTGAAATCATCATTGTTTTCCTATGTCGTTTTCCATTGGTTCTCAAATGCGCATCTGACAGCTTGTGCATTAGCAAAAGGATGAGAGGAGCAGTCAGAACACAAGTTGTTTGTTAGAAACAAGAAACATTTAAAACAGACTTAAAAATTACCCAGTGGTTTATGGCATGAAAGCCTAATTTGCAACATCTTTGACTTCATCTTGAAAAATGCTGAGAATTTCCATTTCTGGTTGAAATCTGTGGGAACTGCTTGCATATTTGTTATGTATTTGATTTGGACCATATTTCACCAGATTCCAGCTGTGTCACAATGTTTTTTCCATCATCTTTAAAAGAAGTAAGATCAGATAACATCACACACTTGGAATATTGCACTATGCTGCACTAACAACATATTCTATATTAAGAATAGGCATTGCCATCAAAAGTGCAGTAATAACACAAGTTGTTTAATGAATACACAGTCATGAACATTCTTATTTGACAGGAAAAACAAGTGATGATGCCTCTTTGTCCTTTTTACAGCACAAGGACGAGTGCTTTTGTACAGTACACCTACTTATGTGGAGTGAAGAAGGAATTATTGTGGGACATCTTTTTGAGACTATTTCTGATTTTGTATTGCTTCTTGATGACTTATTAGGCTTAAATAGTAGCAAGCCTATTGCATTGCTGTAGAGGAAATGAAACTGCCTTATACTGGGTTTTTTTTTCTGTAATATCGGGCCTGGAAATAGTGAATTCAGGCTGTCTCTCTCTAAAATCATCTTCCTTATCAGCACTGCCCACTTAAGTTATGTACATATAGACTAATTAGTTTGAAGAATCCTTCCTTTAACAATATTTCTTATCTTTCCTGCAGCCAAACATGAAATACTGCCTTTCTTTCTCACCTAGCTAGCACTCCAGAACTAAGTATACTTCTTGTTTTTAGGGCAGAATAACAGTCATGTCTGTCTTTCAGTCTGACTTCATAAGGTGCAGTCATTCAGCCCTCTCCGAACATAGACGTCTGTTCCTTAATCTTTCCCAGTTTCCATCATTTCTCCTCATTAGACTTTGTTGTTGATCCAGGTCTTCTTTTTATACCTTCTCAAAACCCTCCATATCAGGAACTCCTCAAAACTTAGTATTAGCGATACTGCATCCTTCTTGTCATTCTAAGCATTTTCTTCCATTGCCTTATGAACCATACCAGGAAAAGATCTCATGGTTCTTCATGTCTTTTTCTGTAGTCCCTTCTTACTAAGGTACAGGCCTGTCCTTTCTAGAAGGTTTTCTTAGTAAGTAGCCATTCTAGCAGTATAATAAAGGTCCACCTGGAATTATTGTAAAGTCATGACAAATCCAGGGATAGGTGGGAAAAAGGCAGGATGCCTATCAGCTGTATGCAAAAACTCAGTTTATATTGGGTTGGCTGTCTGTCAGTAAGCTACTGAAATATAGTTAAACGTCAAAAAAACCCAACCCAATCATCTGGCATTCAGCTCCTGATTGCCAACTCTTTGATTTGATTGTCAGCTCTTTTATCTGAACATACTCTGCCATAAGTATTGAATGTGCAGAAGTTTGCCAGACTTGTAAAGAAAATCTTGTTGTTTTGCCTTTAAGAATTTAATCAGCAAATAAAGGAAGGAAGGAATATTTCTAAGTAGATCATATAAAATTTAATTAATTTGGTTCACATTCATTCTTCAGTAAAACTTCTCTGTTCTTTTCTGTTTTTAAAACACTATTTGAAAGAAGGCTGATCATTTCTAACACTTGTAGATGCTTCTAGGCTTTTCTGCATTTTTAAATTTGAAGCAGAATAAAGGATATTCAGGGCTCTGTGAACATGGAAGGAAAAGAGCTTTTGTTGTCTGGTGTACCATAGTATGGGTTGTCTTTACTCTGCTCCTGTCATTCATTAGTATGTAGCCTGGCCTTTTTGCAGCTGTATCACTGATAAAAATGAAATGTAAATCAAGAGTACCCAGTAGACATTATGAAATGAGTAATCTGCATAGAAAGCATTTATATTTCTACTCTTTTTAGTGCACTGATCTATAAAACTAGCAACCCAATCCTACACCTGTTAGATTGCACAGGCACTCGGGTCTGATGATGACAGGAACTATTCAGTATTTTCAATTCCCAGTGAAGTCAGTAGCAGCCAAGGAAGACTGAAACAAGTCTGTGAATACCTTACAAGATCCAACCCTGATATTGCCTGTGATTACATTCTGCACATGGGTTCCAAATCCATAACAAAATCAGAAAGACATTTGTTTGAGGTATTTATAGAGCATCTGTTTGACTAACCATCTGTGCTCTGATCAAAGTATACACATGGTCCAGAGTGAATAAAACCCAATTCTATGGATTAAAATAGTAACTTTCACAGTGTTACATCTAAAGATTTTACTGCTAGTGACTCTGCCAACCTGTTTACATGTAAAGGTGAATTTTAAAACTGTAAAATCTCAAAGATAGCATAAGGAAAGAGTGTGACTAGTCTGTCCACTTCAGAAGGGCTTTGAAGTTAAGGGATGCTGTTTGAATGCTTCATGCTTTTCAAAACTGCTGCTTGCTTAGGGTATGGATTAAGCTATAACAGCTGCTTTCCTCAGTTTCTGAGTAACTTTTGGGTTTATTATTGGAGGTAAGATAAGTATTTTGCCAGACTTTCACTTGTCCCATATTTCTGTTTCAAAATAAGATTCATTCCTTTTGTTGTTGTTGTTCACAGTGCTCACTACAAATATTAGCAAAACATTAGAAATACATCTAACTACAACCTGGAGCTAATTGCACTCAGAAACAGTGCTCACTGTGTTCACTCACTTCTCTTCCTTCATCTAGATTATCTTTTTTAATGGATCAGTATGTTTTGTATGTTCAAAATGCTAATATTAGGAATCATAATGAAAAGATGAAAATCACTGGGCTTGAATAGGATTGGTTAACTATATTTATAACATAAGGATCATTTATTATTTAAATCATTTATTATTTAAATGATCCTTAGGAACGATTACTGAACACCAAGTTTTTGGAAGCTGGTTATGCTTGTTCAACAGAGTAGGAAATTGGAGTTTCTGATATTGTTTTGCAAGATTAATTTTCTTTAGTGATAACCTGGGGAATTCTTTAAATTACCTCTTCTTAGTTGATGTAGCACCATCTGCCACATCTGCAATGAAGATTATTCTTTTTTAGGAGCAGCTGTGGTTTTTTGATTAAGGCTTGAGTCATCAAGGTCAGTATTTTTGCAGTATTCAGTGTAGGAAAACAGAAGAAACTGGTTTGCATTTTGGTCAATAATAAAGGATGTGTTGTTATTACAGTTAGTGCCATAAGCCTCAGCTATTTACTGCATCCTCTAATTTCCAAGAAATTTGTTTTCATTCTTAATGAGAGCATTTAGCTTTATAGGAAAAAAGAAGTATCTGTAATAATTAATGAATCAGTAAGAGCACCTGGTGGCGAATAAGTGATGTTGGAGACTCTTCTGTTAATGGAAATAATAAAGTGAAAACAGTGTATTTCTTTACACTGGGTCACAGGTCCATGTTCCCAGCTTCAGTTTCAAAAGGTGAATTGTAAATTAGGACCTCTCACACCAAAGGAAAAAAATCTCTAAATGAGCTATGCTTTAACAGAAATTCCGTGTTATCACCTATGGCCTTCCGCAATAGCTCTAAATCAGATGAGCACATCTAAGTCCAATGAGCATTTTCCATTATGTAATAAACAAGGGGAGCCAAGCAAAGGTGAGAATTAGAACTTGAAACCTTCAACAGCTTTCTGATCTGTGCCAGGTACTTGAAAGACTAGTGCTTTGTGTAAACACTTAATGTGCTGAAGTAATGAGTATAGAATGGTAATGCAGAACTATCATTTGATGATGAGATCGCTACATCTTCACAGCAATTTCTTTCAACTTTCTGCTGTTGAGGAACTAATGAGAACAGACAGCTTCTCAAAGACAGAACAGTTTTTCCCTGAGGAACTAATGAAAAGTAGCTTTATCTTACTGGCTTTTCTACAGAGCAAAGGTGGCAGAGCTGTATAGCCTGAGGAGGGTCTCTTAAGAAATCACATACATGTTGAAAATCAAAGCTTAGAAATGGTGCCCAGAGGATAAAGAAAGAGAAGAGAGAACTTCGCTCTAACTGAGAGATTAGATAATTGAAAAAGAGATATTGAAAATCCAAGCCCACATTCCATGTTGAAAGAAAGAGTCATGAATCGGAAGGTATCTAGACAGAACCTGATGGGTTGAGCCTCCTGGAGTTATGGATGACTCAGGCTTGTGACATTAGATGCCAGACCTGAAGAATCTCAGCTAGGTGCTCATTTTCCATCAGTTAGTATACACTGCTACATATCTACATTGAACTAGAGAAGAGGTGTTCTTATAGCTGACAGTCAATGGTGGCCAAGGTTAGGTGCATGTGTTTCTCTGTACATCTTTTAGAAGACGTGCACCTGTAAATTCACTGAGAAAGCTACTGAGGATCTAAGACTATTTCCAAATGTAGCTTACATAATTTAGCAGCTCTTTGTTAAAATTATTCATCTTTTCAGTGACTGTGAACCCTGACTGCATGAACCCGTTTGTAAACATTGGGAACCCTGAGTTCATACCACTAGCAAAACACTAGAGTTGAACTGCAATGCAGCATGAGAATAAGGGTTCTGCTCTACAGTTAAAGTACAGGAAATGTAAACCCTAAGACAAAAAGAAACTCTGTTACAGATACTCCTAAATATGTTGTGAAACACAGTTGCTGATTTTACTGCACTTTAAGTAATCAGTTGGAGGTGAAACAGCTCTGAGAACTGAGATAGCTGACAAGAGAATTAAGGTTTACCAGGTTTTAGTGACACCAAAGGCAGTTGTTGCTTGTCTGAACTTCAGTCTGAGGTGGATCCCATTCTCATTCAAAACATTTAATGGCATTCTACATTTATTTTGCTCATCTGTAGTTTTATCAAGCATTTCTATGTTTACAAATGAAAAGTGGAAACAACACAAATTTTAAAGGATTAAGAAGATCTGTAAAATCTCTTTGCTTTCCATATGACTAAGACGACAAATTTACTTCTATATAGAACACGTAATGTAGTACCTGTTGCTGGAGGTATGATCCAGAGACAGCAAAAAATTGTTAATACTCCAGAACCTGACTCCTCAACTATATTTTCCAGCTATGCTTTAATATACTATTCTATTTATACTGTTTAACGAAGGTCCGAATAGGCCTTCATTTAGTGGTCACACTATCATCTTGCTACTTTCAGACTCAATGTGTGCACTAGAAGTTCAGTTCCCTGCACACACTGTAACTGAGAGCAAATAGTCTTTATCAGCATAACAACTCACTGTAGGGTAAAGCAGTGGCAAAGACACTGAGTCGTTCTCTTAGTGAAGAGCAGGAGAAAACAATGGGACTTGTTCAACCTGCAGGTCAGGCTTGATTTGTAATTCACTATTAGATTGCAGAAGTGATGCATAAGAAGAGGAAGTGCTTGGGAGTACAGAGGTCTACCTAGTACAGAGCCTGCATCTTACATGAACTTATCAAGGACAGTACTTAACTTATATAATATTTGATCATCTGAATAGGAGGTTCTTATTTTTAATGAAGACATAAAACTAGAATAACTTCATCTGTTTAATGTCCCTTATTCTTTTACAGAGTTTGGTATAAGGCCTATAAAATGCTATTTTGCTTTGTCAAATGCCAGAGAAATTACTGGCCAGAGTTGTTACTGTTTGTCTATATAATCTAAGCAATGGAGCAGAATTTTGTAAACAGAAAAATGTCTTTTCTATATAAAAATTATGCTAGTATCTCAGGGAGTATTGAGTGATATCATGCTTTTCAAGTGAAGTCAGTTAACTTACTGCTCTCACTTTGTACGTTCAGTCCTCCCATATAATCCATGAAGCTTCCTCCCAGTCAGCAATTAATAAGCGCTAAGTTAGTTTTATAATTTTCATTCACTCTACCGATTCCAGCACATATAGGTAGTTCTTTTTAAATAATTACAGAACAGCACCACACACAGCAGCAAAATTCTTCCTGACAAAATTATGGTATGGATATCCTCATGACTGACCTTAAGCTGTAGCAAGTGAAATACACATACAGGAGTCTTCAAGAGAAAGGTTGCCTTATTGATGTTTAACTGTGGGCAAAAAGTGAAAATAACTTCCTCCGAATACATAGGCTCAAGCTCCTGTGAAGATGACTTATGAAAATGCATTTTAGTTTTTAATTGAGCACACCAGGATATTGCACGTGATCTGCTATCCCACTGGAAATGATTTAAGAGTATTAGTTAAGCTGTGGTAATCTGGTCACTTGTTATGGTCTATCACAACGTGTTCCACATTTTCTCACAGGTGTCTTGCAATAAATTCAAAGCATGCTAGAGACTGAAATATAGGAAGCAGAACTTGATTGCCTAGGCTACCCTTTCCCTAGTACATTCCTGCAGAAACTGTCCTTTAGCACTCTCTGCTCTTTAATTGCAAGCACATCATGTCCAGAGAGAGGACCTTCACTAAACTTAGGAGAATTTGGTTATTAAGTGGAGGGAGATTGTACAAGACTGGCCTGAACTATTAAAAAAGAAAAGTGTTTCAGGTGGTATGTGCTCTGCACACGAGTAACTTGGATGAGGGGAATTGTTTTTATGATTTTTTGTTTCATTTCTGCACAGTCCCAAGGTAAATACAGTTCTGTTGTGTTAGACAGCTCTTTAGATTAATGAATTTAACCACTCCTGCTGTGGGTTTTTTTATGTTTTAATCACTATGCCTTAACTTCTATCCAGGCAAGTAAAAATGTAGCAAACAGTTATTTTGTCTACCAAGATGAATTAGTGCAGCAAGTATTTCATTTGCTGCTCCAAGCTGCCTACTTATAAAAATAAGCTCGTACCACGTTTTACAGTGTTATTCAAGATAAGCGAGTATGGTTATAGGCAGGTACATGCTATCCTGTAGTAGTCTAAAGACATTGACCTGCTATTTTATATCCACAGCTCAGGAGTCTTCCAAAATGGGAAAATTAAGGTAACAAATAAATTAGCAACACCAGCAAGGAGAGTATACAACTTCTTCTAAACTAAGTTAAGTTGCATCTGTATTTTGGTACGAGTCACTGGAGAGGTTTTAGGGTGTTTGTTTCTTTTTTATTCTTCAGCAACTTTGAATCTCCACTGATGCATGAAGTCCCAGAGCACCAAGGCAGCAGTGCAGACAGTTCGGCAAGCAGTTTGGGAAGCTCTGTCACAGCATGTAAGAAGGTAACTTCTAAGATTATGTTTTATTCAAGGTGGATATATCCTATAGTTTTGCCTTTACCTATAGTTTTGCTTTTTAGCTTTTGTCTTTCTTGGGGAATAAAAATTTAATTGATACTTATAAAAGAGAAGGACTGATAGAGAAAAATAAATTCTGGGTGCTGTTATGGTATCTTATGGTCTTGTCTGCCTGGTTTACACTTTTCTCCCCCTATACATTTCTATTTTACCTCATTAGCTGACAATATGAAATATAAGCACCGCATAGTGTAAATACCTTCAGGGCTACTCTTCAGTTAAGTGATAAGTTTCTGGGACTCAGCCTGAGGTTCTAGAGCTTTGCTTCTCTCAGGTCAGAAAAATGGAGGATACTTCATGAAACAACTTTTCTGCTTTCCCTAGTATCTGCCTGGAAGAGTTTCAGCAACCCAGGAGGTAGTATAGTTTGACCATTACTGGTTTTGTTGCCTCAAAATGCATTTCATAGAATCATAGAATCACCAGGTTGGAAGAGACCAAACAGATCATCGAGTCCAACCATTCCTATCAAACACTAAGCCATGTCCCTCAGGACCCCGTCCACCCGTGGCTTAAACACCTCCAGGGAAGGTGAATCAACCACCTTCCTGGGCAGCCTGTTCCAGTGCCCAATGACCCATTCTGTGAAAAACTTCCTCCTAGTGTCTAGCCTAAATCTCCCCTGGCAGAGCTTGAGGCCATTCTCTCTTGTCCTGTCCCCTGTCACTTGGGAGAAGAGGTCAGCTCGCTCCTCTCTACAACCTCCTTTCAGGCAGTTATAGAGAGCAATGAGGTCTCCCTTCAGCCTCCTCTTCTCCAGGATAAACAACCCCAACTCTCTCAGCCGTTCC
>WAAB01019987.1:19372-81099 GCA_013389865.1 Piaya cayana | reverse complement strand
TGACAGTTTCTGTAGCAGAATGCTGTGAGAAACTGTGTCAAAGTCTTTGCTGAAGTCCAGGAAGACCACGTCCACAGCCTTTCCCTCATCCAGTAGACGTGTCACTGTGTCATAGAAGGCAATCAGGTTGGTTTGGGAGGACCTGCCTTTTGTAAACCCATGTTGGCTGGGCCTGATCACCCGGTTCTCTTGCATGTGCCTCATGATAGCACTCAAGATCACTTGTTTTGTTGCTTTACAGCCTATCCACATGAAACTGGATGGAATTACATTGCTATGATTGTAGCAGTTTTTTATTTGATGAAGGACTCAAGAAGATCCTTAATCGAAATCCCATTTATTTGCTTCTCCCTGGCCTCAGTGAGTCAACAAGAGCTTTAGAAAAGAGCGGTTTTCTCTCATGCAAGAGGTTTCCAGCATTGCTTGTGCTGCACACAACTTAAGAACCAGCTAAGGGCTCTTGTGGAGTCTGCTGAGTTTCTCTTAAGTACATGGATATTTCAGCTCTAGCTGATGAACCTAGAAGCCTGCTGTCAAGAAATTGAACCTTCATCCTATGGTGGCAATGACTGGTGCCCTTGAGTCTTGCCTAGGGGTGATGCAGGATGCTTGAGAACAGCAGGAGTGATACAACAGTCTAATTGCAGCACATAAAAGTTAGGAATATGGTCAAAGGTTACAGGGCTCAATTCACTGTTGTGCTGTCCGCTGGACTATCAGTATCCACCAAAAATACAGAAACTAAGCGTGCTAGTAAGCAAATATACAAGGTATAAGGGAAAAAACGTAAGAGATTCCTGTGTCTATTGCCCTGGGTAATATAAGGAAGGGGATATTAAGGAGTTATTTTTAGTGTTACTGATTTCCTAGACTCCCAAAAGTGGACAGGCAGCAGTTAACTGTTCTTTGAGCATTCTGCATGCGTTCTCCCGAACAAAAGGGTCACAGTAGTAAGAATTACAAACATTGTTCAATTGTAGCTGAGATGCTGTCACTTGAACGGCATCCTCAATACATTCTTCACCAGAATAAGGTCATCTGGCAGGTAATCAGTGATATCCTTGTTTGATATAACAAAGGATTGCTGCTAATGCAAAAAAAAAAAAATTACTACAGTCATTTGGTTTTCCTGTTTAGTATTTCATATCCTGAAAAAGAGGCTTATTTTCTCAGAGGAAATGATTACTCCAAGTAAATAATATAAAAATGAATTATGACTTGGTTTTTGATGTATTGAGCCTTGACTTTATTGTTGATATCTTTGAATCTTATAGGAAATTATATCTATCTATGATAGGATGGAGGTACTAAGAAAAGATAGCTTATTAAAGCAAAACTATACTCTGATTTGATTTAAAACAACTCAGTATAGCTGCTTGAGACACACTTTTCCTCTTAAAAGCACAGATCAGGTTTTATCCAGCCCTGGTCATCACCTTGTAGGGAAAAGAGCATTACTCATACCCTTTTGCAGATGTGAGAGAAGAAGCAGAAGTACTGAAATGATTTTTATTACAATCCCAAAAAGAGATACCGAGATAAGGGGTTTCATCAAGTCAGAGACCCAAATCTCATGTGAGCTGAATGCCCACAATTTCCCCTGCAATGTGCTAATTTTCTCTTAAATCTCCTTTTTGTCAAAGAAAAGCCAAAGAAGACAAAGCTTTTTACCAATAAATAGCATGTGTTACTGTGGTGTGATGGTGTAGTTTTACTTGTAGGCAGAGTGGGCAAAAATGCTCCATGAGACTTCCAGGATACAGAACTGCCCCACAGTTTCTAATGCCATTCTCAGCTGCAAGACTCTGACCCCTTTCTTACATTGGAGGAACATTAGGATATGCTTTAAAACAAAGTCTGCCAAGTCATCTCCCATTGCCTACTCCTTGTCTGCTTTCCCTGTATGGGTTTCTGAACACAGTGTGAACTCTACCCACACACAAAAAGGTTTTTTATCAATTTTCAGAGCAAAATTTTAGTACCTAATAATTCTTCAATCTACATTTGTCATTATAGAAGAAAACAGATTATGTTGTAAGAAATTTCTATTAACAAAACCAAAGTAGAATGGATAACAACAATATATTGAGTGAAATTACAATATCAGCTATAGGAAGCATTCATTTAGGAGCTAAGAAGTTAAATATTATTTTGGAATATCATTGCTCACATCACTAGAGAAGGTATTTTGTGTCCTGGAAGCTTAGTTCTTGGTCTGTCCCTAGAGGTTATGCTTTTGAGTTGCTTTTAAATACTGACTTTAAACTGTTATAACTTAAGAGTTTTGTCATATTCCTGATTTATTATGACTGGTAATACAGTACAGAATTTTCGTAGAATCATAGAATGATTTGGGTTGAAAGGGACCTTAAAGATTCCCACCTCCTGCCATGGGGGGATCAGATTGCTCAAAGCCCTGTCCAGCCTGGTCTTGAATGTCTCTAGGGAGGGGTCATCCACAACTTTTCTGGGCAACCTGTTTGCACAACTAAAGTAAATACAAGCAGTAAATCAGAAAGCTTTGACAGTAATCATCAAACTTGATGTATGAATCTGAGTGTAAGCACACTTTTTTTTTTCAGTATTGCTCTCCCCACCTTAGATACGTGGTGCTTCGTATGGCTGTGCACAGTATGTGAGCAAACTAGAGAACAGGGAGTACTTAACCACTGTGCGGGGAATAAGCATTAGTTCAGTATCATACTCAAAACCTGCAAAGGACTTTGTTCTGAATCCTTTCCAATGACTGATACTAAACAAACAGAAGCTGCAGGAATGAGGTGGGCAGAAGGATATGAACATGGAATAGCTTCCCCAGCTTCTCAATTAGCAAGCAAACCAGACTGCCTTTAGCAGAAAATACGTTCTGTCTTCTCTTTCATATCAAAGATTTTAGAAATTGCTGTTACCAGCGGTGCCAGAGATGTTTTAATCAAACTGCTTCTGAAAGTTTTCATTAGGTTTGCAGAAGGATAAAAGAAATCTCAAAGGTACTGTATCATTAACAGCTGCTTTTCCCAAAGATAGGTGGTAATACATTTAGCTATTGTGTTCAGTTTTCATTTAGAAGAGTTCATGTTTAGTTATAAGGGCTCTAACCTTACTGTAACTATAAACGCAATGAGAGCATATGAACATAGCTTTCATAAATGTTATATTCATTATGTCCTATTACAGATTAGCACAGTTAGTACAAGTAAAAATAGGCCCATGCCTGTCCTACATATGCTCACCAAGTATACTACCATTGATTTATTAAAACACTAAATATTTAATTCAGTTATAACAGACTACTTTTTCAAATAGACAATTTTTTTAAACAGAATACACATTTTAATATGTATAATAGTCCTTTCATTTCAAAACTGGTTAACGTAGCAAACATGATATGAAAATAATAAATTGTGTTAGAGGAAGAGCATTTCATATTTGCTTAACTTGGAGTGCTTCTCATAAGCTCTGAAGATTATTATTTCCAATTCTGGTACCCTATCATAACAGAAGAAATCCTGGTATGTCCATATTTAATCCAGTGTTTCTGGTCATCTGCAAGGATGAACAATAGAAATCATAGGTAGAAGTAATAGTAAGATGTGGTGCCTGTTCTCTGTTTTTATGCCAACTGAGCAGTATGTTAGTGAGTTGTCTTTGAAAAGAGGTGTTATAAGTATAATGAGTAAGTATGATGTGAACAGTGTTTGAAAGATTTGTCTTGTCCTAACTTTCCTTTTCTAATTTCTGTATATACTATTTTTGTCCAGTTTTCAGGGTTTACATTTGGGAAACCAGATTAGATACCCAGGGGGACAGAGCTAACTGTCTTAGGCTATTAGGGCTTTCTAGGGAGGCTTCCCACAGAGGCGAGTCACAAAGGGGCAGCTGAAACAGATTTCTCTGTGCTTGAAGTGAAGGCCCAGTGGGAGAGAATGAAAGTAAATCCTAGGTAGTAGGACTGTTTATTTCCATTTCTATATTGGAATAAAACATCCTGCCAGCTGTCTTTATAATGTTGCTGGATTTAAGTATGTCATCCTTATTTCAGACGACTGTTATCTGATTTTGCCATGCTGTCTACTTAAAAAGGTTAAACTCCCTCAAAGAACAACTTCTACACTGATATTTTAAGTGTTTCTTCTTCAGTGAATATTTGAGAAATTACTAAACGTTGAACTTAATTCAATTATCAATGACAATTCTTAGCAGCAGCTTACTGCTGCTGATTAGAATACATAGTTTCATGCTAATATCATAATTAAGCAGTATCCATTTTAAAGGTAGTTTAAAATTTACACCATTCAATAGCAGTGATAGATATGGAAGGCAGAAATAATTGCTTTTCAATTAAAAAAAGCATTAAAAAACAATGCTTATTTATTATTTTATAATAACAAGACACCACTTTATCAAAAATCAGGATGTGCCAAGGGCTCTAAAGCTCACTTTAAAATAAAGCTCACAGTTTCAATAGAGGGTTTAAAGGTCTGAAACATTCTTGAAATGGTCCAGCAACATTTCCACTTGCAAGTACTCCTGTTCTGTAGCAACATAAATGCTCACACCAGAATAGTCCATACAAGTAGGCATAGAATGTAGGCTGTATGCATAGACATGCAGTTGTATATTGGTTAGATCCATTCCAAGGCAGCAGGAACACGATCACCAGAGAAGACAGAAGGTAGAAGGACAGCAACCCAAACTTCTGTCAAATTCAGTCTTGTTAAAGTATCTTCTTGTTTAATTGTTGGCTGCTTTGGTCTGACCACCTGCCATTTGCAATTTTTCTCTAAGTGGTCTGATGACTGCTGGTGGTAGCAAAAATGAGAATGGGTGACAACACAACTAGGGAAGTGGGGATGGTGGAGACAGTAACCAGCAACTGGGTGGGCTTAGGCTGTAGGGAAGAACCGTAATCTATCCACAGCACAGGAGAAGAAGAACTGCCATTTGGGGTTGTTACCTGGTTAGTTGAGTACTGAGTGCAGGAGAATGTACCCAGTCTAGGAGACAGACAGCATCTCAAGGAAAGGAAGCAATGCTTATATTAGTGTTGAGTAGCAAGGCTATTCCTTAGTGAGAAAGAAAATACACTGTTAAGAAAGAAAAGAGGTGATGTACTTATGGATCATGTTGCCTATGGTCTCTCCATTTACTGAGATAGTGAAGAGTGTCATTTTGCCATCATAGCAGCTGAACTTTCAGAACCGTCTGTATAGCTTCCCTGTCCTGAACAAGTCCCTAAGCATTATGAATTTCATTGCAGTTTGGGCATTGAGCTTTTAAACAGGTTCAGGAGGAGGTTGTGGATGCCATTACATGCCAATTTGAGCAGGTCAAATTAGGGCTTCTGTGACCTTACCTCCTCATCTAGCCCCTACTTCATCTTTTTTACTGCACTGGCATTTGTACAAATATGCAGTAAGTCATTTCAGAGAGAAAAATAACTATGAAATTAAGAAATTAGTTTTTCTGGCCAATTCAATTCCTTGAATCATCTCACCGTATTGTCAGACAAATGCCAGCACTCACTCAAGTGATGGAACAAAACCATCCAGGAAGCAGCTCCTATGAATTAATTCAAACTGAATGATAACATATGCAGAAAGGGAAAATCCTTGGCAAGGTGTATTCTGAGGGAAAAAACAGAGAGCAGCTTTCAGTTGAATTAAAGTAGATTATGAGTGGTTTTCATTCATTTCTTCACTGAAGTCTTTTTAAAGATTTGATGCTACGTATCTTTAGATACTTAGGTACAAATATATGGATTTATATTTTACATCAGTCTTGTAGTACTAGAATTACTTCAGGTAACTTGCTAACAAAGTGTGTGGGTTTTGTTCATTGGTTTTTTTTTCTTTTAAATAAAAACCATACTGGTGTTTCTCAATAGTGACCATAGAGAGTTGAAACAACCTGTTTGTATTATTGTGTTTGAATGAAGACTTAGTTTTCCTATTAAACATGTCTGTGTAAAATAGACTTACATGCTAAGATGATTGCCTTCTCTCATGAGGTTGCATGCACATCCTCGGCACTATGTCATATAGACAGGAAATTACAAGAGTGTTTTTTATCTTTCTCTCAGTAATTACTCGACCACCTTCAGGAACAGCATTATCTCGTTCAGAAATCAAAATCCATCCATTGCTTTCCAGATTTAAGCTATATATACTAGAGGTATTTTTAGTTTTAAGTTCCGTCTTTCTACTCAGCCTGAAGATACCTTAATTACATCCTGACAAGGAGCAGGAATCAACAGCTGCAGGCTAAATTGTGGCATTGAGACTTAGTCCTTCTGCAGGCGTGTGTGGGTGTTCATGCTGCTGTGGCAAGGAATAGTACTTTCCACAGGGACCCTCTTTCAGCTACATAGAGAAATAAGAAATCCTCCTCTTCACCAATTACACTCTGCCTTATGGTGCCCAGTGACGGCAGACCAAGCACCAGTTTAAAAGACTGCTGAAATGATTACTTGTATCTTCTGTAAAATGTGTTTCTCTTTTTTGCTTTTGTACATGCTTGGCTCTGAAAAATACATCTTCACATATGCGCTAATGTTAAGGCAGAAATTAAGTCTGCCTTTAAAGGATTGTATTCCCACATTTTCAGTATCACACATGTATTTTATATAGCAGCCAAAAGTTGCCTCATGAATTTTGGGACGAGGAAGACTGACAATAGATTTTCTTCTCTTTTCTTGAAGCTTTAGACTTGGACACTCTTTAATCATCTGTCTAGATCTGCCATCTACTTTCCTGTCCCTCTGTGATTCTGTCCAGCAGCAGTGTTTGCTTATCTGTATTTAAGAGAACCCAGTACTTAGCCTTACTCTGACAAAGCTCTAAATAAACACTGGGAGGATCAAGCGAGGTATTGCAGCTATATCCCCTCCAGCATTTCACACTTGCATAGTCTCTGAGCCTCCATATTCTGCTTTATCAAGAAACAGGATTCTTGTGCTAGCTCCAGAGTGGACATCTGTAACTGCTTGCTGCTGTTATAACCACAGGCTCCCTCTAACATGAATTGCAATGTGAGTATTATAGAAATTTGTTGAACATTAAGTATACAGGGCACTGGAGAAAGCAGATGGTGCATGTGGCATAAATATTTATTGGCATATTTTCTTTAAGTCATAAGTGACAGTTCATTACATCAAACCCAAAGGAATAAGCCTTGATGGGAAGAAAGTATTCACAGCCATTTTTGAAGCAAGAAATTATGAAAAGATGATTTGGGATGATTCATTAATGCATTCCAGCCATTAAAATAGGGATAGTCTCTAAAATATCAAGACCCATAAATCCACCAATGTGAGATATGCACTTTAATGAAGAGTAATTGCAACGACATTTCAGGTAAATTACCACTAAAAATGTTGGAAGGAGAGTAGTTTAAATACATACTTCTGCAACATACAATGTGTACCTAAAAAAGAATTGTGGGTGGGCTGGGGAGACACATGAAAGTCATGTCAAGACATTTAGGTGAACTTGAGTGTTTCACTGAAGACAGTATATACTAAGTTTTCAAAATGCTCCATTAGGGCTTGCAAGGAAAGTCGTTGGAAACTTTAGCTGCATGTTAGCAGTTGTGCATCTCAGAAAAGTGGTTTTTACATAGAATCTGACTTTTGTGGCCATCCAAATGAAAATACAGGGCAAGAAGGGGGAAAAGACTGGCTGTTCACAGCTAGAGAGGGAAATTGTCACTCTCTATTCACATGAAGGATTGTACAAAAGAAAGAAGGCCCAGACTTGGCTTCAAGCTGATGTTTTCCCAACCTACCCTGCATCCTGTTGAAGTTCTGGGCAGAGAAACTGTCAGTAGAGCAGTCCTACTTTGACAAGGATCAAAGATGATTTGCAGTAGCCTGATCTCGCTTTCATGAGAGCTGAGGGGTATCTGTCATAAAAAGTCTTTCGAGTTATTTAGATTAAAGTGCAGAAGGTGTGCCTGAGCTTCTTCAATCTCTGGGGTTATCACCTGAAAATTCTCCCACCTGTGTAATACTGCAAGCAGCTACGTGGCATGTTTAGTACTTCCAAACTAATATTTTTATTTCTGCATTTCACAGCTGGTTCCTCTGCCAGAATTATTTTGGCAAGCGTGGAAATCAATGCGAGACAAGCCTTGAATCAAAATATTAATGGATAATTAGCTCTGTCTTCCAGAAGATGATTTTTTATTCTGAGTCACCATCAGGCTATTCCAAACACCTCATATAAGACATATTCCAACACAAGATCCTCTTTAACCATATAAATGTAAAGGATCAAGTTTTACCATGTGTGGAAGAGAGCACTACATCTCTCATACCATTTCCACTTTCCTATGTACCAAAAATTTGAGCTATAGGTGTTAGTTTTAACTTTTAATGACTCCAAAAGGAAATAATGAGAGCCAACAGCAGTGAAATTAAGTCACCAAAATTTAGTCACTGGGGGAAAGGAAATTGTAATCTAAAAGCAAATAACTGCAACATAAAAGCAGCAGATGGTAATTTTCAGTTTCCTTATTTCTTAGGAAATATCTCAGATCTCTACAAAAAGGATATGTCAGTTCTTATAACACATCCTTATTCAGTAGGCATTTAGCTCTCTGCTCAGGGAATGGAAACACTTGGGAATTACACAATTACATTGTTCCATCCCATGACAGCACACAAAGTTGATAGCAAGGCAGGAAGCAAAATAATCCTGCCTGCTTCCCAAGCTACTCACAGGTGGAGCATTAAGAGGCTAAATAATAGCAATGACAAAACAAAAAAGCAAACAAACCAGTGAGACAATACTCTGTACAATATTCCCTGACATTCTACACATTTCCAATAGCAGTTTGTGAACAGTTGGGATCTCTCTTTCCCCCAGAAACTAGGAAAGTGTCTTTTCCTTTACATGGTTTATAATGGAGGTATCACAAGCCTCACTATTCCACATGAAGGCATTTTAAAGCAACACAGTATAAAAGGAGAAGAAAGCTGAATGAAGATCACATTAGGCATTATGAAACTGTATGCACAAGAAAGCCACTTGTACACACATCTACCTTTGATAAGCCTCATTTCCTCTTCACTGGGGTGTGTGTGACTGCACAGTTATATCATTAAATAGCTGAGAAATTTGTGAGTGGGCCAGAGTCAGTGCAAAGACTGCCTGCCCCCAGGCAGCTCATCTAATCGCTTCTGTTCCAGTTCAGTCAGCTGCTGGCTGCAGCAGTAGAGCTTCTGTGAAGTAAAATGAGCAGTTGTTTATTACACAGACAAACACACGTGCCCACTGACAGTAAACGTGAGAACTTGAAGAATGTACTAAAGTTGGAAGTTCTGCCATAGCTTTGTGCTCTTATCATTCCACTGTAAGTTGCACCTAGTTGTAGTTGAGTGTTTTGCCATAGATGTTTTCCTCTGAGAGCTCAGGACCTCGTATAGGCAAAGTGCATGTTCATGTGCCCTTTGAACTGAAAGATTCACTACAGTTGTCCAAATAACACCCATTTTACCATCATTGTGTTACCACATTGCAGGTTTTTTCCTAACTACATGAAGAAAAAGTTACTGGGTTAAGCAAAAGCAGGGACAGAGGTTTCAGTTTTGTAGAGATATTTGCCTTCTCAAAGTATCAGCATAAATTAGAGAACAATCAGGAATCAAACTACATGGTATAACTGAAATTACCTAAAACACCACTTCTGATAGTATTGCAGGAAACTGGCTCAGGTTGAGGCTTCTAGCTCCTTTTCAAAAAAGATCCAATCCAATCCAATCCAATCATCAGCTGGATACCAGGATTTCTCATCTCTTTGCTCTTCTGCAAAGAAGCAGGGAGCTACAAAAGCCCTGACTGTAGTCATCACAGTAAGAGCTTCCAGACACCTTTCTGGAATATGTGCCCAACTTAGAGATTGTGCCACAGAAAGAATGTCAGGGAGCCTCATAGTCCCTGTTTGAATCACTGCTCTGGATCTACAGGTTTAGGAAGGCTGTGAAGAAAGCAGATGTTATCTAGTAGAAGGTTAGAAAAACATGGGGAAGAAGAACGTTAGGACTAGAAATTCCTTTTAATTTCCAGCTTCATCATTTCAGATATGAGAAATTGAAAGCAAGCAGGTTCTTGCTTTAAAGTGTTGTTCAGGTATTTTTCCTCCAGCCACATATACAAATAAGTACATGGAATGAACAACTCAATTTCTAAGCTGCAGAACTTAAAAATTATAATGATAAATGTAATCCAAGTGACTAATGGACAGCAAGATCTTTATTTCTGTCTGCTGCTATTTAACTTAGTAGAAAAACATCCATGATTTCAGCAGCTGTGTGGTCTGGCTTCAGGAATACAGAGTTTGTAATAATGGGTGAGCGTGCAGAAGTACAGGTACTTTTGCCTTACACACAAGTATTACAGATGGTTTTAATAATTCTGATGTGGTGGCTACCTCCTGCAGATTCCAGCAGATGTTTAACAGTTATTCCGTCCTCGGTTTAACTGATGGCATGCAAATGTGGATAGTGTCATATTTTTCTAAGCATTTGGGATGAATCAGTATCAAATCCACCAAAATGAAGTTTCCCAGTTAAAATCACTTCACGTGTTAAGATGAGTTTAAAACTTGCTTCTTAAACAGTGTATTGGTAAGATAAGTCCTTCCAGATCCGCTTTTCCTCTCCCTCCCTGGCTCCCTTCTCCCTCCCTCCCCCCTACCCAGGCCCCATCTTATTTTTTTCTCTGAAGGGTGCTTAAAGAACTCTGTGAGAGTATATTATTTATCTTTACTATGTCATATGGTATTCTGGAAATACATAGATCAGGCTTCAGCTGGAGCACGACCTTATAAAGCTATCAAAACCTACATGTAATTAGCCAAAACATTGTCCCAAAGCATCTGTGGATTTCTGTACATAAAAATAATTTATCAAAACTAGTTGAATTAGTGTTAAATTAGTTTGATTAAATGTATTTTTAAGAATCAAGAGACTACCTAGGATTACAGCCTCGGTAAAGAAGTATAATTATGGTTTCTGGTTGCCTGTTTACCAACAGAAGTAATTTCAGACTCAACTGAGAGCATTGAAAGAGTAAATTCAAAAAAGGAGAACAAATAAAGAAGAAGTGGGGGGAGGAAATTTCAAAGTTCATTTAAGGTTTTCTCTCTAATTATGCAGTGGCATTTAGGGTTTTGAGAGCATATATTTAAGATGTCAAATTAACTGACTTGAAACTCTCTAACGTGACTGAAGAACACATTCTGCAAGCCTGTTAGGTGATTCATGATTTCATTTTCAAAAAAATTGTGGGATCCAAGATGATGGTATCATAGAAGATTTTTTTTTATGGATATAAACACAAAGCAGTCCTCTAAAAATAGACAGAGAGGAAGAGAGGGCAGCACAAAAGTAAACCCCTACTTATGGAAAAGCAGACAGGCACACAGACCCATTCCTTTCAGGGACACATTTGGAAATAAAGCCTCCCCCTATGGCTCTGAGAGGCTTAAATAGAAAGACAGAGGAGTCCAGTGTCTTGACAGAGCCATGTCAAACAACTTCCCACAGAAACAGACTCCATCAACATAAGTTAAGCACTGGGCTCAGCTTTTTCTGAGCCCTGATGGTCTGTGGGAGGCAGGTGAGAAGAACAAAGAAGACTGGGGGTGAGTAGCTTTGATAAGGAGACAGACTGTGTTGCCACCAGTGCTGACACTGGGAAAAGGAGTAACCGGTGCTTCTACCCCGTTAGTGTTCTTCTTGTGACTCCTCTACAGTTTGCATGATCTGGTATCTGATGCTCTTGATACGACACACAAACCTACCATTCTGTGTGCTGGAGAACAGATCTTCATTTGCAATCATTTTTGAGTACATATACTCTAGGTCTCTATGTGACAATCTGTAGACATTTTCAAATTTAGCCATGAAATGTTAATACACAGGTAAGCAGGCTTTTTTAATCCCAGCAGTCACATAGACAATCAGAAAATCAGCTGTTTTCCAGACCACTTTATAAGCACAAGAGTGTATAATGTTTCTTCTTTTTCCAAGCAATGTTGCTGCTTCAGTCCTCTACCTATTTCTAACCTAACAACTGGGGCAGAGCTACCCTGGAATTTGTAGAGCATATGTGAGTAGACAGATGCTATGCAAGTCTCCTTCAGCAGAAGCTGAGGTCAGTCCCTAAATGTTTAGTTTAAAATTACTGAAACTGTTGGCAACCAGAAATTATCTTTGTTATAGAACTTTACTCAAAACTGATGAAGAGAGTGGTAAGCCACAGCAGGAACAAACCCTGCAGTGAAAGACTGAGCTGGTGAAGTTGGGCAATTAACCTTTTGTTTGAAGCACCCTGTTAAGAAGGGACACACAAAGCAGAACACATCACTGCTGTTTTGGGCTAAATCCTTTGACAAACCTGGCACTGACATTTCTGTTCTGATTCCATATTACTGGTTTCCAGTGTAGTTTGTCTTATCTTCATTGGCCTTTGTGTAACTGAACTGATGTAGATTAGTAGATTTAAGGCTATTATTAAAGAATATGAGTTGCTCATTTTAGAGGCTATTCCAAATGTTGTGAACTCAATGTTTGGAACAGAGTATGTTATCTTCTTAATTGCAGTGCAAACCGCTAGCTAGTTGCTAAGTTTGTTTTATGCAGGAAAAGTCTCTAAAAAACAAACTAAAGTTTAAAGTTTAATGCTATGACCCATGACGCAGGAAGCAGCACTGGGGCCAGTAAGGGTTTGGTGGGGAAAAGCAAGTGTTTAGGGCATTATCCTGATTAGTTTGTTTTGTACCAACCTGATGTTTGTTCTTATATGTGTATATTGATAATGTGTATATTGATGGATATTTATGATACAACTGAACTCTGTCAAAATCCACCATCAGTCCTATGTTTCCTTCCTTAGTTCCCACCTCATTTTCTGAAAAGCAGAGAACTTAAAGAATTATGTGCTTTTACTACAGAAGGACCTCACTAACCCACAGATCAAAGGAGCCTGCTTTAAATCTAGGGAAAGTAGTTTCTGATCCACTGGACCCAGCCTGGAAATCCTTTCCATGGGAGACTTTGAATATAAATTTATTAGGATACATGTTTCAGGAGGTGTGACAACCAGGGAGCTACTGATTTTGTCTGCTACCCTGCAAAGTACTGCCTGTCCATTCCTTCTTCTCCCATTGTAGTCCAGAACAAAGGCACCTAAGTCCAGGCAACAGTAGGGAGTAGCAGACCTGCCCTGCTATGTAAAAGACAGCATGAAAAAGAGAAACAAAGTCTAAATTATTATGCATGCTAACAATATACTGCAAAAGTGGGGGGCAGGAAGAGAGAATATTTTGGGTGTCATAATGAAGTGATAAGCATTATTGAGTAGTACAGGAAAGGAAGAAATAGCTTGCTCAGTTTAAAAAAAAACAAAAACAAAACAGTCTTCCAGGTATTGCTGCATCAGCTTCTAAAAGCTTATAACTGGTTGTATAACTCACAATTTACTCTTATTATCCAGTTGATAGTACCTACTCATTTATAAGAGGTCTAACNAAGTGATAAGCATTATTGAGTAGTACAGGAAAGGAAGAAATAGCTTGCTCAGTTTAAAAAAAAACAAAAACAAAACAGTCTTCCAGGTATTGCTGCATCAGCTTCTAAAAGCTTATATCTGGTTGTATAACTCACAATTTACTCTTATCATCCAGTTGATAGATGTGCTTTGTTAGTACCTACTCATTTATAAGAGGTCTAACACAGAGAAAACCCAAGACTAACACTATAGCTTGGGAACAAAGAGTGGGAGGGGAGAGGCAAAATGATGGTTATAGAACATGTTCTGTCCTGTCGTAGGTCAGTTTGATTGCTTTACTCAGTATGAGTGGACATATGTATCACTGTGCTTGAGCACCCACCCTATTTGCCAGACCTGGTTCTCTGCAATTTCTACCTCTTCCCAAAGATCAAGGAGGTGTTCAAAGAGTCCATTTTTTGTTGGTAGGAGACGTAAAAGCAAAAACAATGGAGATCTTCAGCAGCCTTTGAGAAAATGATCTGTGGAATTGCTTTCGATGTTGGCAGTATTGTATGCAGCTGTATCAACTCAGAAGGAAACTATTTTGAAGGTGATCATTGTTGATTTTCTTAATTTGTTAAATAAGGAGTTAAAGGCACAGTCTTGGGATTTTTGTGTTGGACCTCGTAAACCCCAGAGACCTGGAGCAGGTGGAACATGAGTCTGATCATTCTCTCATTGTCACTGCTATGGGTGTTTTTCACTTGATATCTTTTTTTAGCAAAATCATTTGCATTTTTAAATTAGGCTCAGCAGCATTTACTTCCTCATCTTTCTCAAGTACTGAAAATGCCTGTAGAGCACCATAGAACTGTTTGACATGCACAGATAAGCAGAATGGATTTAACTACTTACAACTTTTTAATCTTCTTCTTTGGCTTCTACGTGACATATAAATGTCTTTGGGAAAAATAATTGATTTTTATAGTATTTTAGAGCAACACCATACCAAATGAGACTATCTGTGTGTCTTAAGAAATAGTAAAAAAATCAGCTGTCCTAGAAATCTAAACATTCATTTAGTAATGCACCATCAATGTTCTTTTCTCCCAACATCCTAATAATTCCCTACTTCAGTTGCTTATAAGATTAAAGTATGCGTCTGTTTGGCTTTTTAGGCTGACGACAGTTATATTTCTTGACTTACTGGCCCGGGCAAGACTGCTAAGACAGTTAGGCTGCAGGAAGTCAATCTTTCACCTTGGTTTTATTGTTAAATAGCTCATTTTTCCAAACCATTAAATATTTTCTCTTTATTTAGCAGAGTCTGGCCTATAGTTTACCACAACTATAGACCAGAAAGTTAACCACAACAGTTAAAACTTCATGGCATTTTGACAATTGAAAGTTTCAACAACTTCTATGAAGTCTTTTCCCTAGAAGTGGCTAAAATTTGGAAGTACTGTTTTACAAAGTTTTACCTTTGTCTTTGGGGAGCAGCCTGGTCACTGACACTTTGCTCCCGACTGTGCTGATATTTGGGTAGCAGGCATCAACATGCCCTGCTGAGCAGGAGATCAAAGGATGAAAGAAAAGGGAAAGAACCAGAACTGGCTTCTGTGCAGCCCACAAACTGGTCTTGGGTTCGTACTTATTATTTTGCTCAGGAGCAAATCCTCCTTGAAAAATAACATCCCCTGCAGTGGTCTGATGGAACCATAATTTTTCCATACCAACAGTCTTCACATACAGGAAATGGAAAAAGACATGATTAACTCGAACAAAGCTAAATGATGGTATCAATTCTATTTTATTGGTTTATGTTTATGATTGGTTTATTCAGCCTGGCCTTGAAATCAGATTTCTCAGCTTTGTTAACTGTCACAGTTATATTATGTAGTTCTCTGAGATGCTACTTTATATTTATATGGGTACAAAAAGAAACAAAATAAAGATTTTCAAAACCTAAGAAAAAATTAATGCAAGAAGACTAGTACAGGCTTATAAGATTTTACAGAAATATACTCTAACTTTGCAGTCTTACAAGAGCAGTACTAGTCTCTACTCATTCTGAAGTAAGAATCCCTTTTGACCCCCAGTCTGTGAATTAAAATGGTGATAGAGAAACACAAACATTTTAATAGTAATGAGAGACAAGCAAAGGGTAGAAATACTAAGCTGAATATTGCTTTTGGTCCTGATAGATGCAATAATTTCTGTGAAGTAAGTTATACAGGCACCATGTGCATATTTATTGGGCCAGTCACTGAGTTATTGGTAACAAGATTACCATCAAATGCAATGAATTTTCCCAAGACCTCAAATTTCTGAAGCTGCAGTGTGGGGAGACTTCTACTCTGCAAAACCTGAGTCACATTGAAAACTTGATAGCAGCTTTTCAGCACAGAAATCAGAATCACATCGTACAAATTGTACTGAAAGGTGCAGACATGTAGGGCTCAGGTGTCAGTTATGAATGTTTTCCTCTGGTAAATAATTCTGGTGATAATGATCAAAGCCACAAGCTTCCCAGAAAATCACACAAGCAGCTTCCATTCGTGCAAATCCTAAGAAAGTTAGACACTAAAAAAATTGCTGGGATCTCCAGAATGTCTAGGTAGTTTGTTTATTTATTAGCTAAAGGGTAATCTCATGTGACATTTTAGAGCGTTTATTTAGAAATCATAATTTTAGAGCTATTTTGTCTTTCTAAACAACTAAATAGATGGTACTTGAAACTCAATAGAGATTATAAGGTTCAAGGGGGTGCAAGTTTGGAAAACAGAGGCTAAAAATTAGTGGTCTTTACAGACAGGAGACATATACCCATAACAAAGATAGTAT
The DNA here is from genome assembly GCA_013389865.1 of Piaya cayana. Taxonomy (NCBI): domain Eukaryota; kingdom Metazoa; phylum Chordata; class Aves; order Cuculiformes; family Coccyzidae; genus Piaya; species Piaya cayana. Next base: position 64,759 of record WAAB01019987.1, on the reverse strand, counting down.
ATATAATATATATAAATATATATATATAAAATATATATTGTATATATTATATATATTATATATGTGAATATATATTTTAAAAATGAAGATATATATGTCTCCATAGTCCAAGAGTTTTTATTTAGGCTTCACATTAGCATGAATAATTAAAGTGAAAATAAATTCAAGGTTCTTTCAGGGAGCTTTGCAGATCAGCATTTTGATGACCATCAAAATAAATGATCTTGCCATGGACAGTAAAAACAGATGGCTGAACTGCTAGAATCTACTGAAAAAGGCATTTTATGCCATCCTAATATAAGTCAAAAATAGATGAATGTTGCTGGTCATTTTCAAAGGGAGAAAGCTCAAAGAACATTTCTGAACAAAATATGGCATGTTGCCATTCCTTTGATGTTTCTGGTGAGTTATAGTTTGTGTTGTCTCAGATGCATGAAGTGAAAAGTATTTTTTTCTTTGCATTTTTGCTGCCCTCAGCTCCTGAGGGAGCACAACTTGCAGCTGTATGGTCTATGAGATAGAGATCATTCTAGTGTGTGATGCCTTGGAGTAGCTGTATTTGGTTATTGTGCGGTGGGGAAATTATGGTGATCTGAACTACCTTTCAAAAGCTGCCTCTGCCTTCATTATAATAAAATTCTAGAGTATTTAAAAACAACTGTTGCAGCAGTCACAGTTGCTGTAAAACTTCACAATCCTGTTCACAAACTCTATCTTCAGAGCTCTACCTTTAACAAAGGGATAAAGTGATCAGTACCACAATAGCGTATAAGAAACAATGCACATCCTGAGAATTTACAATATCTACACACAATACAGAGGGGAATCAACATGGAAATAAGCCTTTAATTTCTCAAAGGATATTGCTAAATAATAAGAATATCACTGCATTAATCTTAAGATGCAGGTTACTTACATTGGGCACAAGGAGCAAGGGAAGAGAAAAACAAGCACAGTTAAATATATATTAATTTAGAAGTCACACTGATAGCATTTCATACCTGCATCACTCAAACCAGGACAGAGGGGAGACAGCTGACTGCCCTGACACATAGCTACCTGCCTGCTCCCACCTCTGGATTCCTGTCAGCAACAGATGCTAACAGTTAAAGTGAACAAAATAACCACTGAGTGTCATTGTCAAATGCTTAAGGTGCAAGAAACAGCACAGCTTGAACTTGCCTTTCCTGCTGTGGAGACGTAGTCAGTTCTTCAGTTCTTTGCCCTTGAGGAGTGCATTCTCATCAGCACTTCAGCTGGCTTTATATACAAACCTATTATCAGCCCTGAGCTCAGCAGTAACTCAGCCTTCCTAGGCCACACGGTTGTATCCTGCATGTCCTCAGGCTTAGGCATTTAAACTATATTCTTCCTTTGCATCCAGGAACTGCCTGCATAGAATTATTTTCCCCTACATTCTCTCCTGGGGCTAATTATCTTTTTCACTTCTGTTTATAGGAAATTAAACATAAGTCTTATCGGCAGATTGCAGTGCAGTCCCAACCCAGTTATTTCCTCTAACGCTCTCCTGGGCTGTCTCAGTTGGCACCTTGCATGTCTAAGTAGACTTGGTACTGTGAGAGAAGACAGGAGGGAGGATGGAGAAAGCAGAGCAGCACAGACCTGAGACATAAAGACAGCTCAGTTTCCAGACAGCTTTTATACCAACATAGCACCCAGGAGAGCACAAAACATAGGGAGTTCTGCACAATTCCCCAACAAAACCAAATACACACACAGAAGTTTAACCTATGCTGTGGTGCATGGCGCCAAACCCAGGATCAGCTGCATGGATACAGTAAGAGTGACAGGAATGAGGTGATTTGTGCCATCTGAACATTGTTCTGCCACCAGTTTGGCACTTCGATACCGTCTTTAATTGTGCAGTCGTAATCCACCAATTGACATCAAAAACAAAGAAACCATATTTAAGAGCATCCTTTAGATTACAAAGTCATAAGCTCAAGTATTAGAAACTGGCGGATAGACTGTCCTCTACTTCCTCATAATTCAGCACCTTTTTTCAGTCTTCCTGTTCACTGAATCAGGCAGAGATCCTGCACTGCATAAATGTGGGCTAATGAAGTAGAGTTGAGGTTGCACAAACCACCCTTACATAGTTCTATTTCAGCTTAAATTCCTTTATTTTAAAATAGATTTTGAAATTTATTTTGGAGAATGCTATATAATGTATAGGTTTTTGGATTGAGAGGTGGGGGGAATAAACACCTGCAGCACTTCAACAAGTGATCACATTCCTGTACAATGCAGAATACAAGACCATGGCACTCACTTCACTGACCAGTGTAACCATATCAGTTAGGTGCAAGCAACAGCTATGGGTGCAAGGAACAGAGAGGGAGGACTATAGTGGATTTTCAGTTCAACCTCTTCCCTAAGAAGCTGGAAGAACTCGTGCTTCATGGGAGAAAAAGGACCAAGTGTCTCGAAGCTGTCTCTCTTCTCAAAAGCAGCTAACAGCTCCTAACCCTTACAGCACTGTGCAAGAAGCTACTACTATTGTGGCATCTCTGCTGAGTTAGTATTTTGACATAGAAAAGGATTGGAAAACAGATTTTCTTCTTAATTAAAAAGAAATACCAGTTTTATAAAAGACTCCACAAGCTAGGGCTTGTTTTAATCTCACTGAAAGCTGTAAGGCATTTCACAGGATAAAGAAAAAGTCTTTTCTTACTCTCAGGCATTTGGTACACAATGAAAAAAGCCATTAGAGCTTTCCAAAACTAACAGAAAAAAAGCAGTTTGGCAATCCATCTGGGGAAACTACTATAGAACTGAAATTGACTTCACCCTAGAACAGACACTTAGGAAAAACATACAGAGTTTTAAAAAATTACTGTTGTTGGTATTATACCTTTGAGTCAGTGTTTCTTTCTTACCATTACTGTGCTTTTTCATCTAGGGAATATTAAAATGTTGGTAATACCAACCTTGCTTCATACAATCTGAAATTAAAGCAATACGTAGAATATAGTAATGTATTTCTTTGCTTGTCTTTCAGCTGTTTGCTGGCATCAGTGCTCTGAAAAAAAAATTGCTTTATTCCTCCCAAGTGAGAATACAGTGTTATGCTTTTAGCAATTCCCTGAAGCCATCTGTCAAAGAGTAAAATATATTGTGTGTATAGTACATTATATCCAAAGTGCTTTGTAAATAAATTGTTTCTTAACACATAGTTCTTTTAAGAAGTAATAGTCTAAATTTGCAGACAGTGGATGCTGAGGTGTCTACATAATTTCCACACCAACTCAAGAGTAGATTTAAGGACTTGAAATTGTTGTTCTAGAGAATCTACTCCACAGATCTCTTAATAGTCACAGAAATCATGCAACAGAGAGAAGAAAAAAAGAGGGGGAGGGGGAAGATATTGTCTGCCTGTGAAGGGGTTCTTTATCAGGGAGTATAGAGATGAGATTAGGGGGAATGGTTTTAGGCTGAAAGAGGGTAGATTTAGATTAGACATTTGGAAGAAATTTTTTTAGAGTGGGAGGCACTGGGACAGCTTGCCATGAAGTTGTGGCTGACCCATCCCAGGCGGTGTTCACGACTAGTCTGGATGAGCCTTTGAGCATCCTGATCCAGTGGGAGGTGCCCCTGCCCATGACAGAGGTTTGGAAACAGATGATCTTTAAGGACCCTTCCAACCCAGACCATTCTATGACTCTAATTCCTTATATGATCCTGGGAAGTAAAGGCTTCTTCAAGATCAAAGCTGGGCAAGTTAGTAATGATCACCTGCCTGGTACTGTCCCAGTGGAAACGCTTAAAGGATTTTAAGAAGAGGAGGTTTGCAGGTCAGACCCCAAGTTCTTGTTAATCATGTACAAGAAGGTACATAGGAAAAGCATTTCTATTTGTAATGTGATTGTGTATTAAGTGGTTTCTGGGTATGTAGCATACTGCCAGAATAGAGACTAAATTTGATAGCAGTGGTACGTGTTCAATGAAAGAGAAGTATTGTTTTTACTGGCACAAATAAGATTTCTACACTGGAAACACTACTGAAACAGAAATAGATATTAGCATCTAACAGGGAAGTTGTGGGTGACAATCCAGAATTTGAGTGGTGGGGGGGATTTTTTTGTATTATGTAACATCATTTAATTTTTGTTGCTTTCTCCCCCAAAATAAGTCTTTCCTAAGCCAGAAAAAAAGCAATATCTTGAACTTTCTGCATCATTTTGAGACAGTAGCTCAGTATAAGTGGAGAGCAGACACATTTTGGAAATGAAAATATTTTTGTGGGAAGACAAGGATGTGGGGTGTAAAGAAGTGTTTGGGAAAGGATTGATATTTCAAGATATTAGGAGTAGGACAAGTTTAGGTTCTAGTTAAACTAAGTTTAAATCCATTAACCTGCATCTGATCCAAGGGAAAAAAGTCAGAATTAAATTGAAGTTAAAAAATCCTGACCTGACCTGGGCTTCTTCATCATCTATACAATATTTCCCTCCTACATATTATTAATTATTCTGTACTGCTGTTTTGCCTTGTTTTGATGGAGGTGTTTCTGACACTAGAAACTGATCAAGCAGTGCAAACTAGCAAGAGCTTACATTTTTATAACGTAAGCAGAAACCAGTGAGAGATGTTTCAGATGGACCTTTTTCTCTTTGAGCACCTCTAGTAAAATATCTCCAAGAAAAATATCCTCACAGTGTACTTCCTAGAAGGTAGTGGTAGCATAGAGCCTGCCAGGATGGAGCTGTAGAGTTAATTTGATTACAGTAGCCAGCTAGTCCCATCCTCCTGCTCAAAGCCCAGCTAATCTCAAAGCAAAGAGCAAAATGGGAAAAGTAAATGAGTTGCTCAGTGTCTTTCTGTGCAAAACTATTTTTGTCCAAAAATTACCTATAATTAAAATGACAAAATTTACAGAATAGGAAAATGCTAAGAGACTGCAGGGACTATGTAATAAATAAATGTCGATGGAATTCGACAACTGCATTTGGAAACTGGATTCAGTATTACCATGAGGTTTACAGTACAAGTTCATTGGGTTCTGAGAATAAATAAAGAGTTAGAAAGAGAACATGACTTATAATAGATGTTCCCGGTTATAATGTTATATTTTCTACTGAGGTATTAGTGAGTTATATGGTCTCCATGCCACATAAAATAGAGGTGATGACTTTGGGGATGCTCAGAAAGTGCATACCTTTAGGCTGGTAGTCAGTGTATAAAACAGCAAAAAGATGTACTATTGCACCAACATGTAGTTGGCAAACAACAGAACAAAGTTTACCAGCGTCGAGTGTTTGGCTGGAATGTACATACAGATAGGACTCCTCCTACCCAGCTTTATGACAAAGCTTTCACACCAAATCCAGTACAAAACTAGACCTTACCACTCTGGTGTGAGAGTTTTGAGACAAAGCTCCTACCTTCAGCATGGTAGTAAACATGCTTGAGAGGACTAGATATTGGATCCCTGCTTCCCAGCACTCCTACCTTGGTTGCCAAATTAACAGTCACTGAAGCAAATGTACTACCGTGTACCTGCAGACTCAGAGCCATCTATCACTGCGGGCACTGGGCAACTTCATGTGCAAATCGAGGGTAATTTTCTAATGCCTTGTAATAAACACCGTTGTTGATATGCAAACTGCCTACATGTAAAGCCCCAGTGGAAAGACACATTTTTGTCTGTATAATTAATTGTAACATGTTTAGGATGTTACACAGCTACCGCATTCTATTGCTAGAAGTATTGTTAGCAGTTTATAGCTTTGACATTTTTATAAATGTTTCTTAAAAGTTAGACAGCCATAAAATGCAGGTGACAGTGGCATATCCTGGCATTATCAGGCAGAGAAATATTTTTCCTAATATTGTAAATTTGTTGGAAAATATGTTTTTAAATTCATATAAAGATGCCAGTAAACTCTTAAAGGGCAAAATACTTTATTTTTTGGTGGGATTTTTTTGGTTTACAATGGGAGGTCTGACTGGAGATTTCCATCTGCTGTGCTGCCTGTTACTGCAGATGGCCATAATCAGTACATATGGTACGTGCATATATAAACTGAAGTCAGTGCTGTCTTAGGGTAAAAGCAGGCACATAGCAGGAGCTCAGATGCCTAACACAAGTATATTAGTGAAGGATATAATTTAGAGCATTTTATTTTTCTAGGAGAAATATATATGGAATTAGGGAAAGGAGCATTTACTGTTTGCTGATTAAAAAAAAGAAATCACTCGGCTCTTAGGAGATAAATTCTGGATCTGCAATTTACTTGAAATCAGGTGTTGGCTTCAGCTCAGCCCCAAATCTGTGCCAGCTTTTGGTTTAAATCAAGACAACACTGAACTTACAAATTTCTAGAGATATCCATAATGCGCACAAGTAGTGCAGGCAGCCTACCTTTGGATTCCCTGTGCCTAATTCAGAAGTAAAACTGGAGGAGGGATTTTCTTGTTTCTGAAAATTTGAAAAAGACCTTCCAGTCATGTAAAAAAATGTAAGTCTTCAGAAATGTGATAGCCTTTAGATCTGAGGTTTAAGTCGCTCTCACTAACATTAAATAGCTGCTGAAACTCATAATGATCAAAGAAGGGGTAAAAGACCTCATTGTTAGAAGCAGTACTTCCCAGTGAATCACATGTAAACCTACCAGGCTGTAAGCCTTTCTGCCTCCTATTGCAGTGCTCAGTTAGCACTCCTGTAAAGTTCTGCTTGCACATTGGCTCATGAACCAAGGTTAAAAAAATAAAAATATTCCCATAAAGTCCAAAACTTCTATTCAGGAAACCTGGAAAGTTTGGAGAAATACTACCATATTGATGTGATGCGGGGAGAACTCTAAAAGCAATTCACCACATGTACATGTATCAGTGCTTGTAGTTATGAAACATTTAAAAATAAACTACTGAAAAGAACTCATTGGAAAAGCAAGGCAGACACAAAAAGTTTATCTGATATACAATCAAATGAATTTTTAACATTTCCTCCCCCTTTTCTAATATCCTCTGTATTACAGTTTATTGCCCATTCATCAGGCAAGCTAATTGTTAGAGCAGATAAAGTCATGACTCTTACTTGTGTTCCTTTTTTTTCATTTTTTAATATCTACCTTGCTATTTTCATTGCTAACCTTTAAACCTTTCGTGTACTTGGAAGAGGCTTCACGTATTCATCTACAAGGCTAGAAAAGAAATGTATGTTGACTTTAAAAGGGCTGCTGCCATTCTAATATGACTTTATAAGCTACTGTTTATTTCTCTCTCTTATTACAGGTTTGTTTCGTGAATTTAGACGCAAACAGAGATGACTGCAGCGATGAGCAAGTGAAACAGGTAACAGTTTAGGTCTTAATAACACACACACTGGGTCTAGTCACATACATCAGGACTCTCCAATACAAATCCAGGTAAAAATTCTATGGACAAATCAAAGGTAGCCCTAGATTTTTTTAACCCTTACAGAGAGCAATGCATTAGGACTCTGAACTTCTCAACACCAGGCCATATTTTATAGCTTTTCTTACTCACATCTGAGAAATATCTAGCAGATTGTTGCAGCCTGTGAATTCACACCAGTTATCATGTGAGTGGACTTCTGCTCAGCCTTGATTTTATCAGAGAATTAAACACGGAATTTAATTTGACATAAAACTACATAAAAAAAAAGTTCTGATGTCTTTCTTTCCTATAGTCAAAAGCCTTTGAGAGTCTTCATAGAGTCACAGAATGGTGGGGGTTGGAAGGGACCTCTGGAGATCATCCAGTCCAACCCCCACTGCTAAAGCAGGGTCACACAGAGCTGGTTCCACAAGAAAGCATGTAGGCAGTTATTTAGTATCTCCAGAGAAGGAGATCCCACAGCCTTCCTTGGCAGCCTGAGGGTGCTCTGTCACCCTCACAGTAAATGAGTTTTTTATTCATGTTCGGGTGAAACTTCCTTTGTTCCATGTTGTGCCTGTTGCCCTTCATCCTGTTGCTAGGCACCGTTGAAAAGAGTCTGGCCCCGTGCTCTTGACATCCACCATTTAGATATTTATAAGCATCTACTCATTTAGGTCTTGTTCAGCTGACCAGTCTTACTTAATCAAATTCCAGATAGTTTGATTATATGGCCTTGAGGAGGAGTCTAAGTAAAACAGAACTAAAGTTGTATTTAACCTACTTAACAGAAAGCTTGATTATTTTACAAACACTAAGACAAGCTACATCATGATATGCTATTTAAAATATATATCATTCTAAAAAGCCCTCAGATCTGAGGAAGTCACATTTTAAAGATATGGGCTACTGTCAGTTTTGTGTTTACATCTTCCTTTATCAGTTCATTTTCAAGATCCTGGCTTGATGCCTATGATCTGCACAGCATTATGGCAGCAATATTTCATAAGTGAACAAAGGTAGGATCTCCTGACAATATCCAGGGAGTTCCTCAGTAGAGCATTATGGTTAGTTCACTGAAACCACTTTTAGCTTGTGCAAGGACAACCAATACTGGGACCTCGTTGCCTCCTGCAAGTCGTTCATTAGCAGGAACTGGCTTTCTGTGCTGTTTTCTGCACCCTGGATCTGTGAAAATTCAGATGTCAAAAATAACCGCAGCTTCTTGCAGCAAGATTATTTTTCTGTTGAATCAGCAGGTTAGCTATGCAGAACAGCTTGAGAGGTTTAACTTCACTGGATCCACAGAAGTACTGGTTGTTTTCTAATAAGCAATGTGGTTTTTGTTGTTTATATTGTTGTTTAAAGAGTGTTCATTAAGGAACAACAGCTGTAGGAAGTCATAAGGAAACACCAAAGTTTCTCCCTCAATCTTAGAGCTAGACATCTGTAAAAGCCCACTCAAACTAGCTCCATGCAGCTACCCTTTACAATACATGGAGATTAGGTTACCCCCTCGCAAGCACAAATCACCTTTGAAAGCAGCTGCATAATTTTTACTTGCCAGCCCTACAGCAGTGAGGCATTCACAGCCAATGCACTTTGCATAGCTCTAAACTCTTCCTTCACAGCAGAACCTGGTCGGCTCCCTAAAGTGCAGCATCCCAACATGCCCACAACTGGTGGACCCTGCCTGGCAGTAAGAGACCACAACATTTGGCTGCATTTTAGAAAGGCAGTTTCTGGTGCAGAGTCAACACATTTATTAGCCGTTATAAGGAGATGATATTTTTCTTTTAGTTTTCAGTGTAGGTAATAAAAATTCACTTCTAGCACAGACACTGTGTAAACTTCTCTAAGGGGAAGCTCACTCATCCAATTTTTTTTTTTTTTATAATATACAGTTTGTGTAAACTAGTTGTGAGTGGGGTGGATTTTTGCACAAGCACACTTGTGTGGCAAAAGGATTTCATAGAAGAAGTTTAAAAAGTTAGCATAGCTTCTGTTCATATGAAATATATAACTGTTTACTAATAGGTACTATTAGGATCTGGCACTACTCTTTGAATCTTGGAATGGGTTAAATTGGGGTTTTTTAGTGTAAAAGAGTTGTCTTTCCAGACCTTCCATCTTTCTTTTTTTATTCTGAACAAAAAGTTAAGGGACTGAAGTAAAAGATATACAAAAATGCCGTGATTTCCTACCTAAGATATCTAATAAAATGTGGCAATTTAGGCAGTAGAAAATAGAGATACATAGCTAAATGTATGTGATAACAGAAAGGTTATAATTTAAAAAAAGAAAAGGATGGAAACTTTTTTGTGCTGTACTGAAATGTCAAACTGAATTGAAGCACTGAATTTAGTTATGTCACATATAAATACATAGCCTCATCAGAAGATCAGTCTACTGAAAAGTGAATTGTTCTCCAAAATTGAATAAGATTTTCTAAGCCAGAAAGTTTTATTATATCTAATTCATTCTGAGGAAAAAAAATAACAGTACTGCAAGCTTATTATTTTTAAGATGAAAAGGAAAAAGCAAAAGTGAAGCATCATTGAATTGCATAGTAACTAAAGCACACCACTGAGTGCCCAAGATATGCAATCCCTTCATGGATTTGCCATTTGATGAGCTGTGTTAGTGCTTAAAATGGAGGTGCTATTTCCTCCCTCTTTATGGGATCATCCTTGATTCCCTGCCTGTTCATAAAGCAAGCCCAGGGAGATCCTTGGCAGAAAATAATTGCAAGCACTCTTAGAGAAGGTATTGTCCTTTCAATGTGGCCTTTGTACACAAATGAGCACAGGTGCCTCCTATGTAGTACTGAGGACTCCCAACAGTAGTGCTGTGCAAATCTGTGTTTCATAGCCTCACTGATGATGTGACTGTTACCACTTTTGGCTCCAGCAAATACATAACAGATAGGAAATGACTGTAACGTTATAAGTGAAAAAACACAAAGGTATCCAGTGGAAGAGGAATGAAACAGATGTTTCATCTGTGTATTAAACAGTTCCATTATTCCGAGTTCGGTATTACATCAATTTGGTCAGCAATTTCCAGCTAACTTTCCCTTTGGTTTCTTGCTTATCATATGCCTGGAGTAAAACTGGAAGATTTGCCCTGTTCTCATTACCATACTTACTGAATCATTTCTTTTTTAGACAACAGACATGGTGTTCTCAGTCTCTTAGGAACTTGCTCACAATAAGAAGGCCAAGCATTTACATGCAATCAAGCTGTTTAGCACATGACAACGTAAGGGATGACAGATTGTCTCATTGGACAGTTGTGCAGAAATTTATACTGCTGCAGTTCTCTTACCTTGTGGCTCAAAAGAAAGCATGTGCATTTTAATGCTGCCAGTTCTATTTTTAATGGACTCAAAGTAGCAAGATCAAGTAAGCTTTCTGAAGAGATGCCTTTAAGTGGTATTTCATTTTGACATTCATGACTATAACTGTGCAACTCAGACTTCATTACCTGAGAGCAATATCTATCTTTCATATTACAGAGGTTGATCAGCGTGTCTCCAAATCTCCCCAAACTCATCAGTTCAATGAATGTACAGCCACCGAAGGAAAATGAAATTGTCCTGCTGAGTGGATTAGCATCAGGAAACCTTCAGGTCGATTATGAAGTTCCCCAGGTAGGAATCAAACTCATCTTTAAGATCACATCCCACTTGTGAAGGATGGAATTTGGAAAATGGAAAAAAGGAAGCTGGAAGCAAAGACCTTGCATCAGTTTAAGAGATGAGTGGGAGTTCAAAAACATTTAAAAAAAAATCCTGTCTAACAGAAGCCTATTAAGTGTGTGTGGTGGGGGGTTAACACAGATAGGAGGGAGATCCTCCTATTCCCTGTAGATCCTGTGGATGTCTGGGTTGCAGCTGATAATGCTTTAAGCCATATTAGCAGTTGTTCCTTCAGGGAAGGCAAGCATTGATGGCAGAGATGATTCATAAGCCCAGATTTCAAGAGCAGTAGGAGTCAGAAGGGCAGCACAGAGGGGAGAAAGGAAAGATGTAGCACTTTCTATGCACATAGCTACATTGGGGCACAGCTCCTACAGACTCCCTTTCAAGTGAAGTCTTGCTACTTCCCACTTTTGTTCCCAATCCATCTTCTCCCACGCACGCACCCTGGAAAAGAGCTGATGATAGGACTTGAAGATCCTAGAGGCTACAGCAAGCCTGAATGTGACAATGGAAAATATCAAGCTATGTTAACCGTATCAGATCTGATACTTCATTTAACTTCTGTCAACTTCAAAAGTAATTAATGCATTAATTAAAACTTAACATTTAAAGTGGCTAAAGGCTTAGTTCTCATGCTAACTCTTTCACTGCCATTACTGCCCATGAAATGTTCTCCATCTGTGGTCTGGAGGCTGAGAATTCCTCTTCCTGGCACCACATACAGAAAGGAAACAAACAATAACATTTGCTTAAAGGCATTTTAATATACAAGGTCCAGAAGTTTAACTCCTTACTGTTATATCAAACTTTTCCTTCCTTTCCATTTTATCATATTTTATGCCTGTTCCTGTCTGTATGAGGAAAGAGAATGAAAAATACTTCAGTACTTATATTCAGTTGGGAACAACTTCATTAAAACTGCAGACTTATACTGGAGTAAAAAAAAAAAAAAAAAAGCAGAAAACTTTTCACTGAAATTAGCTCGTGTACAAAAGTCTTCAGGAAGCAGGCCCTGGAACAGTGATATTGCACAGATGACTGAGTTTTATGCTATGCCAATAAGCTGATCTTTAAAGAGAGAAATTGCCTGGTTATTGAGCTTTCCTGACACTTCTTACTAGTGGCCAAATTTAGAAAGTTTTAAAAAAGTCAGAGCTCAAGCCTGTGGTGGGGGCAGTGAAGCTCCAAACCTGACTTCGTTGGGGAAAAGCCACTGCAACACACACAAGACTGTTTTGAGTGCCAAACAAGATTTCCTTAGCACAGGAAGGACATGGATCTGTAAGAGCTAGTCCAGTGGAGGCCACAAAAATGATCTGAGGTCTGGAGCACCTTCCGTTTGAGTACAAGCTGAGAGAGTTCAGGTTGTTCAGCCTGGAGAAGAGAAAGCTCTGGGGACACATTATAGGAGGCTGGCAAGGGGCTCTTTATCAGGGAGTGTAGAGATGGGGTGACAGGGAGTCATTTTAAGCTGAAAGAGGATAGATTTAGATTAGATACTAGGAAGAGATGTTTGCCTGAGAAGGTGGTGAGGCAAAGTTTGCCCAGAGAAGTCATGACTGCCCCGTCCCTGGAGGTGTTCAAGACCAGGTTGGATGGGACTTTGAGCAGCCTGATCCAGTGGGGGGTGTCCCTGCCCATGGCAAGGGGGCTGGAACTGGATGAATTTTAAGGTCCCATCCAAACCAAACCTTCCTGTGATTCTAAGTACCCAAGTTGTCCCCATCTCCAAAAGGCTGCAGGCATTGAGGCTGGCAGCCTTCTCAGGGAGCAAATGAGCTAACTTAAGTGTCTGTCTTCTAAGATCAGTTTAGCCTTGCACTGAGACTGAGTGAGATTTTTTGACCAGACAGGCATGTTCTACGTGTCTCCTTACATATGTTTGTCTTTCCAGAGCATTTCATTTGTAAGCAGACTTGGATAATGTTCATTCAAGGGTTTTTACTCAGGTTCCCCTCTGTCCTTTTCAGTAGTACAACCCTGCAAACTGTGGAATGGAGGAGCAGCAGGGGAATGTTTGATCTAAAGCTGAATCTGTTCTTAATAACATTTTTCACAATACAGTATGCTCAAGTCTGATTCAGCATCAATTTCTTAGGAGCTAGTTCAAAAAATGTATTTTGCTTTAACACGCTAATTTATCTAGTTTTCTGTTCAGACACATTTTTCAGGCAGAAAGGAAGAACAGGCTAATAAAACATGCTATTCCAATGTAACACTCATCCCACTTTCTTTATTACTAGCTATTTTGCTTTGCATTCACACTCAAAGATAAAAGATCTGGGATGGGGTTACATTATGCTACACACTGTGCAAATGCACAGGGCATCCAGGGCACCTATGCACAACTTAAAATCTACTGCCTTGATCCAGAGCTGGCTCCACTCAAGCTGGCTCTTTCCTGGGAGCCTAGAGTTAAAGCACAAGATCACAAGCTGCAAAAGCTTGTCTTTTTGTATGTACATCCATACCACATATACAGTCCCATGCAGAGATACCAACTTAGTTCTGTGGTTGTATAAATATCCAACAGTTTTAAATGAGGATAACAAGAGTTTCTTTCCCTCAGTTTCTGTCCAACTTTCAACTGAATTATTCAGCTCCTCTGGGTAAGACAGTTTTATATAAAGGCTCAAGGCAGTGCACGGTGGAGCCCATTTTCAATGGGTATTTATACAGGTCTCAAATAATTGGACTTTGGACAAATGAGGAACAGAGGAAGAAAAGCACAGGAAAAAATAAAACACTGCTTTGAAACAATCTGTAGAAACATCTGAAAGTGGCCTATTCTGAACAATCTTGCCAGCCACTATTTACAGGGCTGCCTTTAGACAAGCATTGCAACAGAAATTATCCACACAATTCCTTCAAGAGAAAGGTAATACCAGGTAGTGTGAGGTCATTAATAACAATAGGTCAGATTCTAAAAGCAAATAAGTCCCTGTCATCAAAACGAGAAGTTGGTTGAAAACAAGCAACTTGGTAATTTCAACAAAATAAAGATGCTCCTGTGATACAGCTGGGCTCTCTACTAAAATGCTTGTATAACAAAAGCTGTCAGTCCAAACAGGCTTATTTTGGTGTATATGTAACTGCACACTGGGTTAGAAACATTTAAATGACAAATTGTATTATTTCTTTGCAACAGAGCATTCTCAAAATATTGATAGGGAGACTTAAAATATTTTTTTTAATTAAATAACTATATGAGATTCTTTTTCCCTCTAGCGTCCTTGGATGGCAGATGTCTGCTTGGTTCAGTGTGCGAGAGGGGACAGGAAAAACAGTGCAAGCTGCATCATTTTTGAGATAAACAAGTTTCTGATTGGACTTGAGCTCGTTCAGGAGAGACAGCTGCGGATAGAAAGTCATGTCTTAAAGCCCGAGGATGACACAAACTGCTCAGTGTCCTCAATAGAAGAAGATTTCCTCACAGCATCTGAGCACTTTGAGGATGACAACGAGACTGATGAATATAGAACTGGTAAAAGCAACGGGGCTGAGCATAATTTTGCTGTTGTTCATACTGCAAAACAGCCGTGGCAATGCTCACAGAAATTACACTTGATGTTAATTCTTGTATGTATTTTGTTGTAATTTAGAAAATGGACAGCCAGCTGCTGATACTTCTAAATTATTGTTCAAAGACAAGGATACATGGTTGTGCAGTAATTTTACAGAGTGGTACTGCATTAGATATTTATGCAACCCTTTTCTTGTTAAAGTTACGAAGGACTCTGCCAAAACTAATTCCTTATTTTTCTTTTAATAGGTCATGAAAAACTAAGTGTTTCAGAAGTGTCTTCAGATGTCAAAAAAAATAAAGGAAAGGGATTTGAAAGTCTCCACTACAGAAAAGCCAGGTTGCCATTCATTCTTGAAGGGAACTGCATTACTAAGGATAATGCAGCTACTACAGTCTCTGAAGCTGTGATTGTTGTGGCTGAAGATGGCATCTTACAACCTGAAGATAAGTCAAACCAGGAAATACTATGGCAAAAGGAATTAGCTGGAAGATCTACTTCAACCATTAGTACTGCTGATTTGACTGGCAAGGTTGAAAACTCTTGCTTAGAGCATATGGTAGAAGATGTATCTTTAACCAAAATGGCTAAAGAAGAGCTGGGCCCTCTGTATGACCCAACAACAAAACACAACAGTAAGACAAATGGAGAGGGTTGTGCAGGTATCAGGAAAACTGATCCTCCCTCACAAAATGAGCAAGAAACTACAGGTCAGTACGCTACAAATTTAGCAGAATCTGTTCTGCAAGATGCTTTCATTAGACTGTCACAGTCTCAACCCACTTTTAGGGAGGAGGCTGCAGTCAGCATCTCCACAGGAAGCTCCTGTAAGTCAGAAGATGCATCTGCTTCCCAATTGTGGAATGAGCTTCCAAAGATCGTCATAGTGCAAAGTCCAGACAGTTCTGAGAATGCATCTGAATGGGCAGGGTCTGCCTTCCCCAGCCTCTGCCACTGGGCTGAATCAGAAAGTTCTGCTGAAGTTACCAATTACTTTGAGGAAGAACATTCGAGTGGACATGGCCAGAGTGCACTAGAAGTGGCACTGGCTTGTGCAGCCACTGTTATTGGAACCATTTCCAGTCCTCAGGCTGCAGAAAAATTCAGACGGGATCAAGAAGCCACAGACTTCAAAAACAGAGCAGTTGATAATGAAGAGCTACACACAGCATCTTCAGAGCTACTTGATGACTCTACTGGCACAGAATATTCATTTCCTTCTGCACTGTGTGGCATGACTCAAGTAGCAAGTGCTGTAGCTGTCTGTGGTCTGGGAGAAACGAAAGAAGAGAAGTACCCTGCAACTTCATGTGGACTTTTGTCTGCGGCTCAGACTTCTGCAGCCATTACTCTTCATTGTAGCATAGCTATAGGAAGCAGCATGGAGAAGCTAAATGATAGCATTGCAGAGGCACTTCTCAAAGAGGCATCAATAATTTTGACAAAACCCAGCACATACAAAAATGTAGGGCATTTTATGGAATCCTTAAATGAAAAAATTGTTGAAACAGCAGCAAGGCCACGGATTCCACACACTGAAGTAATTAGAGATGAACTTGCACAAAACATATCCAATATCATTCTACGACATTCTATTGAAGAGGTTAGGAAGAAGAGACAGATACACCCCCATTCAGAAAATGGCTCAAGTGTACAAGACACTTTCATGGATACTGCAAATGAGTTGCTTTTTAATGTAATATATTTCACTTGCAAGAAGATAAATGACATAAGACAAGTTGAAGAGTGTTCTCCTCTCTTTTCTGAGGGCACAAAAGCAGAGAAAGTAACAAGAGCAGAAGGATGGTCAACACAGGCAACAACACATGAAACTTCACACAGCTCCCTTGATCATTCTGCTGTTAAGCCCTTTGGTACATCCTACAGCACTAGTGCTAGCAAAGATCTTGGAAATGTCACAAACACTAGGAAAAATAATATGAAGGATGTAAGTAGCAAGGAAAGTGCCACACTGAATTCAGAATCAACAAGTAGAGCTACAGGGCAAAATGCACTTGTTGCAAAAACATCTCCTAAGAAAAGATACCTGAAAAGAACCACACGAGACTGTTACAAATCCCCAAATCAGGGTAACAGTCATCATCAGAAGAAAGATTACACATCATTTTCAGACACAGAAAATACCTTTGCAAACAATGAATGCAAGCATGGTGTTCAAGAACAACTGTCTTCCAGTGCCACCACAAATGCAGAAAAACAGGCCAAGCATAAAACTGATGCTGTGTTAAATAATAATCTTCAGGTTAGCTTGTCTTTATTGGGAAATCATGTCTTGCTTCCATCTCAGTCTGTGCTACAGGTAAAACATTCAAAGGACAACTATTGTATAACAGATTTTGCAGAAGAATTGGCAGAAACAGTTGTCTCTATGGCAACAGAAATAGCTGCCATTTGTCTTGAAAATTCAAATGGAAAGCAGCCCTGGTTCTGTGCATGGAAGAGAGGCAATGAATATCTGGTGACTCAGAGTTTATCATGCAGAACCATGAAAAGGAAAAAGGAAAGCCATGCTAATGGTTCAGTCGTTCGGAAGCACAGGGCACCTAGACTTAGTGAGATCAAAAGAAAAACAGATGAGCATCCTGAGCTAAAGGAAAGACTGATGAATCGGGTAGTAGATGAATCTATTAACCTTGAGGACACACCAGATTCAGTCAATATCTTTGCAAATGAAGTGGCTGCCAAGATAATGAACCTCAAAGAACTCTCCATGGTTGATAGCATCTGGCAAGGTCCAAACCACCCCAGGAACAGGCTGCACTGTGAAAGATGGAGCCGAGCCAAGGGCTCAAGCTGTGAGAGCATACCAGAAGAGGACTCAGATTCCAAAACCTCTTTCAATACCCTAGGCCTAATGAATGCTCTTGGTCAGCCTGTGAGTCAGACAAGTTCTGTCTCAAAGCAGTCTAGTTGTGAAAGCATTACAGATGAGTTTTCAAGATTTATGGTGAACCAAATGGAAAATGAAGGGAGAGGCTTTGATTTATTACTAGATTACTATGCAGGAAAAAATGCAAACAACATCTTAACTTCTGCTTTGCAACAAGTAGCCAAGAAAAATGGTCATCTTAATGTGAAACCAAGTTGCCCATCCAAACAGTCCAGCACAGAAAGCATAACAGAAGAATTTTATAGATACATGCTAAAAGAAATAGAAAAGGAAAATAAAGATAACTTATCTTCCCCTCGGAATTCAAAGGACTGGTGTGGCAGTTTACTGTCACCCTCTCTACGATCACCTTTTTGCTTTAGGCAGTCATCAATGCCTGACAGCAGATCATCAGGTTCTAGGCTAACAGTTAATGTCCCCGTTAAGGCGAATTCATTAGATGGATTTGCCCACCATCACCAAGATTCCTTAAGTGTACAGCCAGTCAGTACTGTAGTTTCTTCGGGTCTTTGCAAGTCTGACTCATGCCTGTACCAAAGACACAAGACTGACCAGATAACAGATATGTTGATTCATGAGACCTGGGCAAGTTCTATCGAATCTCTGATGCGCAAGAACAAAATCATAGCAGATGAGGCAGAGATTACAGAGACAGACCAGTTTCATAGTGATTCCCCACCACATGTGGAACAATATGCAAATAGATTGGCCGCCAATATTGTTGAAAGTGGTAAAAATGTAATTGTTGCCCACCAGGACTCCTTTGACTATACAAATCAAGAAGACATGCTAGGAAAGAAATATCCCCAAAGCACAACTCAGATTCAGTCAAAACCCAAAAGGGATGGAGTGAATCTGGATGAGAAAAAAGAGCATATGAAGAGCCCAGGATACCTCCCTGCAGGTCAGCACAGGGAAGTGCCTTTAATTCAGATAGAAACTGATCAACGAGATGAGCTAGATAAAGACTCAGAGCCTTTAACTTCCTGTGGCCCTTCTGGAAAGGAGCATCAAAGCAAGGAAAAGCCTCCCGAAGCTTTGGATGGGAAACACACAATTTCTGGTTCTCTGCTAAATAGGTAAGTGACGAAACAGCAAATCAGCATGTTACTTTTGTATTTGTTTTAATTTCCCAGTAACAATTATTTCAATAAAAGAGCAAAATAAGTAAAGAAGCACTTCTAGAGAAATAAACAAGTTAAGTTCTCACTACAGGTTTCTAATAAAATCACCCAGTCATATATAGTGGTTCTGGTTTCTGAAGCAAACTAGGGTATGACAATATTGTAGGTCTGAGATTTAATTCTGCATAGACAAGTAACTTTTTCCTCTATGGATATTTCAGTCTTCCATAGTCAAGACAGGGAAGGTGGACAAAGTTTGACCTTTCATTTAGCACTGGCTGGTATCTCAATTTAAAAGAAAATAAATAAAAATCAGTATTAGTGTAAGACAGTAGACAGCAGAATTTGACCATGTAGTTCTCTGCTATGTTTGTTCTTATAGCTAATGCTTTGTGTGCCTGGAAAAAAGACCAGGCTTTTGAGAGTTTGAAGTCTTCAGTGGAGGAAACAAAATAGTAATTAAAAGCCCCCCTCAACTCCCTTGATTCAAGACTCTGTGTTAGAATTTAGTTAGAGAAAACAATAAAACTCCATTTATATCACAGCTTACTGCCCTCTCCTTCTGGCTGCACTCCTTTTGTTGAGAAACTTACAACTTTGGTTAAAGCAAAGCAAAAGCCCTGCGGTATGAAAGTGCAATGCAAATGTAGAGGATTGCTGCGGATGCTCTGAGATGAAGAGCAAGGCACTCTCTCAAATCACTGACTATTTTTAACTATACTTCTTCATCGTATCAGTTACTTTAATGGTATCTAAACTCCCTTGGAGAATTGCAGCACCCCATTATCGCAGAGAGCTGGGAAGCATGCAGGTGCTAGTGTTAAAAACCATTTTATAGCTCCTTTTATTCTATCAGTGCTCTATTTTGGCTTTTGACAAAGCTCAGCTTGAAGTGGGAAACCATGTACTTTCCTGTGCATGGTAGTAATTAGGTGGATAATTACCATAGTGTCACTATTCTTTCATACTGACTCTCCCCCACTAACCTTCCTCTTCCTTCAAACACAGCCAGCTTAAATAAGATACAAGTAGAAATCTGCCTATTTATAGTCTTGACTGTTTGAAAATGAAGTTATTTTTGTACAGTTTATGAGCCTTTTTAATAACAACTTTTCCTCTGCCTTTGATGCAGAGCTCCCAGAGTGGCTATGGGAATTTTAAATAGAATTAGTACCCAGCAGCTATACCTACTGGAGCATTTTGGTTCAGCAGTACAGTGCAGTTCTGAATCAACTTTTCTCCATTTACATGCATCAGCTTTGTTTCCTTTAAAGGAATCTCAAGCAGAAGCTACAGAAGTGTGCACCATATTGGCTCGTACTCCTACTGGAAAAACAAAGCTTCCAGTGGTTCTTCACATGTAGCATGGCTGTCTGGACCAAGTCTAGATGAAGTAAAAGCCAAAAAAAAATATATATATATATACATATATATATATAATATAAATATAAAACAAACAACTCCAATTACTTTGATCCACTGATCCACCTCTGCTAGATGAAATCACTTGCTAGTGTAGATACAGGCACATAGGACTATAGGCAAAATATCAAGCAGTCATACAGTCTATTAGAAGAAGTAAAATACTAATTAAAAAGTGCTACGTTGGCCTAGAGGAAGAGGTCTTCAGCAAGGAAAGAGTGTTGTTTCTTGTATGTAGGCAGTGTAACAGACCCAGTTCTGTCATAGATACACAGAAACAGTTCCAACAGACTGTTCAGAAGTAGGGAAATGTCAGTTCAAAGCATCACTAGTTTTAGATGTAATCGCGTAACGAGTGAAAAAAACCCCAGAGAGCCAAGTAACAGCCCTCACAAAGCATCTCTCATGTTTTGTACCAAGTGTTAAGTGCTACCTGCCCTGTATTAAAAGTCTAAATAACACCAATACCCTGTGACCTGGCTGCTCAGTGCCTTCATGCTACTAAAGATGACGAGTGTTGTACCTCAGGGGTCAGGATGACAGGGAGAGTTTTATCTGACAGATGTTGAGTGCTTGGCAGAGCAGAGGCCCTCAGGCAAGCAACTGCCTTTCTCCCTGTACTCTTTCTGTAACATCCAGCATTAATACAGCAATTTCTCTGTTGTCCTGAGTGAGAGCACAGCAAAAGGAGATATCCACAATAGTATTGTCTCAATATATTCTTAATCAAATTAATTACTTGGAAGCAGTAGAATTTTTGAGGTGATCTCTTGTTCTAACTGAAGACAGGGTGCTTCAGCTATAACTATAGATAAAAGTCTGAAGGCAAGAACTTCTCTAGAGGCATCCTGCAGAGGGTTGCCAGTACACAGTACATTATCTTAATCACAAAATTGCATACACAGACTATCCAGGAAATAAAACAAAACTGTAGTTTTATTTTGTTACTATGGAACTGTAATGATACAATTCTTTCTTATCATCCAGAAAGAGAGAGCTTTGGATTATTATGCATTATACTTTTATGTCTGCACACCAAAATAAGTCTCACAAAGTCCAGATTGGCTTTGAAAAGTTACCATATAGTTTTTATTTTGTGTGTGCATATATAGATGTCAGGTAAGTGTGTGCACATGTGAGATGTATGTCAAGTCTGCAGAAATATAAACCATTTTCCCCTTAACTTTGTGTTCTCTAAACTCAGTCCAGGCTCCAAATTCCATCTGGTTTCCAACTACCTGCTACACACCTGCCTAGAAAAGGAAAACTTTTCCTTCCCCATCCTAAGCAGCAAAGAACTTAAAAGACACTGAAGGCTAAGAGTAGTCAGTGTTTCACAACCTACTTTTTCTTCTAGACCCCTTTTGGATCTACAGTGTTAAAAGGGTAGAAAATCCTGGCAAGAAACTTAGGCATCCATTAGTAGGACAGGGACTTAGTGCCAATGTATATTTCCAAGAAACTGTCATTCTATACTAACATATACCACATATTTCAACCGTGACAGAAGTGCGTTAAGCAATTGGCCTATGCAGTAACCAGTTCTTTTTACACTTGTAAGATCTTTTTGCACAAGTTAAACTTTTTCTAGAAATATTTGTTTGTTTGTTTATAGCAGTCAGAGGAAAGTCCTTATTTAAGAGCATCGCAGACCGTACATTCAGCTGGACCTCATGTATAAATTATAAGCATGTCAAATTTCTTGCGTCTGTATAATTTTGCAGCTTGGTTGACTTTAACAAGCCACGCTGCCTGAAGGCTGGTGGCACCAGTGTGTTTGTCTGTATTACAAAGTCAATGTGCCTTTCTTATCACCCTACCAGCAACAGTCCCCAGAGCCGAAGTGAAGTCACAGGAGAGACAAAAACAGCTGAAGAATTTCCAAACCACCTCAGCAGCAGTGAAGAAAGCACTGGCAGCTGGTCCCAGCTAGCTAATGATGAGGAGAATCCCGATGACACAAGTAGCTACTTACAGCTCAGCGAGCGATCCCTGAGGTACCCATATTGTCTGTTCTCAGTATTCAATAAGGTCTAATCAACCGAGCCAATGGTTTGACTACCATGCATCAGGAATTTGGACTAACAGCTTGAGATTTATTCAGAATACTGTAAAGAAATCCTAATCATAGAGTTCATCTCTTTATTTTAAAGAAAAAAAATTAGTCACATTCTGGTTCTCAGGCAGGTCTTTAATTATTGGTGAGCAGGTAGATTCAGACAAAGAAAAAACTTCCTGGCACCATTCAGATGCCTCAGTCATACAGTGAAATGGCCATTGGACAAGCTAATCGCTATTGTCTTTCCTTTGATTTATTAGCTACTATTTCCGTAATGTTTACTCTGGCATCTCCATAGCCAAGATTAACGAGGCTGCTATTCCCATCAAGTATCTGCACTGAGAGCAGAGACAGAGCCCTGATCTGCTTAGACTGGCACAGGGGAACAGATCAACAGACAATGACCAGGTCCCCCCCTGAGTAGGCACAAATTCCAGAGCTCTCATTGCAGTGTGATGCTTTTTGTTCCTATTTAAGTCAAGACATGTGTTTAAAGATGTTATGTAGTCCTTAGAGTTTATACAAAGCAATGTTAATTTGACTTCAGCCCTTTCACGAATTCTAATTGAAGAAGGATTTTTCTTCACATGCTCTTAGATTAAGTTTTAAAATATTGTCAAGTAATGATATCTAATGATATCTTTGTCTTGGATGTTAAGACAACAAGGAGGGAAGACAGTATATAATAAATAATGCAAGAGGGAAGAGAAAGAGGCCGTGATAGAGAACTGTTGGCTAGTTGTAAAAAGTAGTAGTTTTCTGTCATTGTGGGTGAACACTTATCCCGTTATTATAGTATGGCCTTTAAGAAAGTCCTTGGTCTGAAAGGGGTAATGTACTGTGCCTTTTGGCTCTGCATTGATACAGAAACTGCTACAGCAAGTCTGAATGCACGGCATGCTGACCCTGATTCAGAGAAACCTTACGGGGAAAGAAAAGTCTAGTCAGTCCTTCTAATGTAAGGAAAAATACTACTGGTTGCTTTTCCAGTAAAAATTAAGTGGTTCAATTTGACTTGCAACACAGAACTTGTTTGTGCTAATTGACTTGCAGCCGGCAAATTCACAAGCTGTTCATCAGACTCTGACAATACCTGCATGAGCAGTCACTGTCAAAATCACAATGATGTTATAAAGTGAACTGGTACTGCTTTTCCCAGATATTCTCAGATGTAATATTTCATTCTTGTGAAGAAGCCAAAGAAAATACTTCTACCAGTCCCAATGAATTCTGTCTTTAATTAAAATCTCAGTCTTTCATAGTCAGAAACCCAACAGTATTTGGGGTATGATGTAATACACTGAAACTGCTACTTGTTACAGGCATGGAGTCACACAACAGGTAAGTAGTATGATGGGAAACCAAACACCTTGCTATAATTTGCCACATTCAGAGCTATCCAATCTCTGCAAGTTTTTCCCAGGACATTTCTGTACCTGATAATCTTTCTTTTCAAGGACTTGTACAGACTCTGTTTTTGTTTGAGGCCTAATGCTCATTGTATAGGCCATAAACAGGGAGATAGTCAACTTTCTTTTTTCCTCCACTTTACAGCATCATTTGATACATGCTCCATCTAGAACCCTGTATTAAAAGACTCTTTATTTTGAGCAGAATAGTGTGCTTCATTCTGGGAACCACTTGCTGAGCACAATTGATTTTCTAGAACTCAGCATAACAGGGAGCAGCCTCTTCACTTTGCTCTCTACATAAATAAATTTTAAAGAGATGTATGGAGACCTGTTCAGTGCAGTTTGGCACTAATATTTAAACTTTTGCTTTGTCAGCAATGGCAACAGCAGCACAACTAGCAGCCTTGGCATTATGGACCTGGAAACTTATCAGGAGAATGTGCCATCTTCTCCTGTGATTAAGTAAGTAGTTACTGAAGTGAGACTTGATGTTTAGTCTAATTTTAAGTGCAAATCATTTACACCATCTAAAAAGTGCCAAGCCCTGCTTTGCACCTACTGCTGAGCCTGCCATTAGTTTCAGAAACAAGTACATGCAGGTGTCTATGCAGAGTGATGGCACTAGCGAGGGAAGTACAGGGAATCCCATCCAGAGGCATCTCTCATCCATAGGGATCCACTAGCTGCTCTGTGTAAAGGACAATTTTCTGTGGTATTGGTTTCAAATTGCATAAGCTTTCTTCTCTGAATAATTTCAAATACCATTAGAACTTAAATGTAATAGCAAATAAGCTCAAGCAAATAAGGATCAATTGAAGTCAAAGGGGAAAAAATATGATGGCATTCTTTTTAAGAGTAATAATTAGTCAACCTAAAGTACATCATGCCTATTGTTTCTGGGCATGTTTCTACTAAGCACACAATTAAATTAGCAAGAAATATGCAAGCACCTGTCTAAAGATACCCTGAACAAAGGTACAATGTGCCAGCTGGTGAATGTCATGATGCATTCACGGCATGGCCACTGTAGAATTGTTTGGGCTGTACATCACACATTGAATGTGGGACCTTTGTGAAGTTGGTGACATCAGAAAACCTTCACAGGTCATTACCAGACTATACTACCACTGTTCTGCTTGCAAGAAGCTCTTATTTTTGTAAGAAATCTGGGCATTCATATTTCTAGAGAGTTATGTGCATTCCCTCTCATCTGTTGATCTGGAGACTAGCCTTGTTGAAACACTCTAGTCTTCACGGTGGGCAGTGGTAGTTCCTACACATATCCCCAAATATAGCCCCTCTCCCTTGTATTTCCAAGAACCAAAGGATAAATTCCTGACTCCCCTTGTTAGCTTTCAGGACCCATTCTCATATGTTAGCCAATAGGCGTAGGAAGTTTTTCTTCCACAAATCAAAGTCAAGGCACACAATACATGTGCTGTTCAAACAGAAAACTGTAAAAAATACAATGGGAAGGAAGTTACTAAGTAACTCTGATTCCAGGTCATGGCATATGTTGCATGCTGCCACTTTATTATTTCCTCTCACATCTTGCAGTAAACACTACACGAGCATATATAATTCTGATTCTTTCAAACCCCAGGGGAGAATCTGAAATCCTGGGAATGAAGGTGGCAAGAGTAGCATCCTGCCATGCTAGAAGGAAACTCTTACGCTTGTGGCATTGCCTCCATTGTTTGGAAATGTCTGCTGTAAGTGCTGTCCTTCCAGAAGTGGTTAAATGAATGAAATGGCTGCAACAGAAATAGTGAATATACAGTCTCCTGCCACGTATGCATGAGCATGGGTGTCATATTCAAAAACAGAAGCTACAGCAATAGCCACATACCTGGAGGTTATTTCCTGTAGTTTAAGAAGAGGAATCAAGATCTCTGGAAATTTTTGCAAGGTGTAGGGAGAATTTTTTTTATCCAAACAGCTAACATATTTGAGGACATTGATAGTTATGTTTATATTTAACCATGAAAGGTAAAACTAGAAAGCAAGACTGAAAATATTCTGACAGAGAGTAAAGTACGGCAAAATGCAGCCACTGGAAGGTCAATATTCCCACCCAGGTTATGAGATTTCCTGTGCCTTACCTTAACGTCATTGACATGTCATTATGTAAACTGTAAAGATAGATCCTAGTGAAATGTAATATACAGTGCAACCAGCACAGGTACTTCATCCTATTATGGGAACAACATTGCAATTCCCATAGCTTTTCCTGACTAGTAGATTAAATTAAATAAATTCAGTATTTTATTAGTTCATCCCATGTAACATTTTTCTTGCAGTTTTCTAGGTCTTACATTGAGGGAGAAGTTTATCCATTATGAAGCAATGTTGTAGACTGTTCCTAAATATCACTAATAACCTCTGTTGTTGTTTGTTTCTAAGTGAATTAGTAGAAGAGAAGGTTTTCCTTAAAGAGCAGACAGAAAATACAGAGGGTAAGTTGAACCATATAAATTATAAAATAAAATAAGAAGTTAACACAAGTAATTGCACAGTAACTATTGGGATTATTTTTCCAGATAGTACTTCTGGGCTGTCAGTGGGAACAGCTAATTGTCAAAAGGACCTACTGGTGATAAACTTTGACCTGGAACCAGAGTGCCCCGATGTGGAGCTGCGAGCCACCCTACAGTGGATAGCCGCTTCCGAACTTGGAATTCCAACCATCTATTTTAAGAAGTCTCAGGAAAACAGAATTGAAAAGGTAGTATTTACAGAATTGGGTATGCTATTAATTCACTTTAATTCACTTTAAACTTATGATTTATTGAAGTTAATGAGCTTAAAAGCAGATGCAAAAACATCATTACAGCAAGATGGCAATGCTACTGTTTACTGCAGAAAAGAAGGAGAGTATTAAATGTGTCTGTGGCACAAGAAACAGCATCCCATGAGACCTTCTCCAAAGCCTCTGTAGCATGCTTGGGAGAATCTGTTCACTTTTTCATATCAATGATGCGTTAAGTATCAATGCCCAAGGCAGAATTAACAGAATGAATCTTTCACGTCGTTGCACTGGAAGGACTGCAGATGGCTTATGTGGAGTTGTAAGTGTGTAGCTTAAACATTGAAAATAAAAGTCACGTGTGTGGACAACAAATTTCTGCCACTGGGTGATCGTAAGAGCCAACTATGATGCAAGACATAAGTTGCACTTAAGATATTGAGATGTGAAATTCCTCAGTCCTTATAGAATGAGATAATCAAGGTAACCTATATTAGCTCACATTCACTGTCTGACATAAGAAGACTACCAGGATTCTTCACCAGAGCTAATGGGAAGTCAAGAGGACGGGGGGGTGAACCTATCTGTGTAGACATATCCTTCTATTACTGCTACCCTGAGAGGCAGTTTTAGCCCAGACAGTGAGCAACCAGTATTGCTGGAGTGAAGTTACTTGGAGAATTAGAATGACTGACTGAAATATCTTGCATCATTGTATGGAAGTTATTAAGCATCTTCCCTGGTTTAGAATAAAAACCTGTTAAGTATTCCAGCCCTCTTTTGCCTCTGCTCAGGTTTAGCTTAGCCTCTGCCAATCAGCATTTTGAAAGCAGAATTCTGTTTCCAGAGAGAGGCAGACAGACTCTGACAATGGAACTGAGAAGAAGAGCAAACTGTTTCTATTCCTGAATGATTAGGTAGTGCTCCACCGCAGATACCACAAAATGCCACCTGCAGCATTTCAGGAATGACCAAAACAGCGCCATTTCCAAAGTCAGCACATGTGGCTCAAGCCTTACAAAGAGCACCACAGTACTCAAATCAATTAATGAAAAAAAAAATATTACTAATCAGTATTTTGGTCTTCTATGGGAAGATCTTTTCGAGTAGCAGACATATTGTTTGATTTTCTTGAGTACATGCACTTGGGAATCATAAACATAATTTAAAATGCATTCAGCAGCCACAGTCAAAATTGTGTCTAATTAAAGAAACAGCTGTCAGCTTTACCCATGCGCTTTGGCAAATAGTTAATTCAATTGCAAAAATACACTAGAGAAAAATGAAGCACATCCTGCCTACAACAGTGCTCTTGGAAATTGCGTGCCTATTAAATATCATTAAAATATATATTAAAAGTTTAGGCTGCAGTATGTAAATAGCAAACAGCTACACTGACTAGAAACACACAATATTTTCTTGTGTGGTTTAAAACTGGAACTGTAGAAGGAACACGCTAATTAGATATTGATTGTGAAATTCAAAGAAATGAAAAGCTTTGATTTTCTTTTATGTGCTTTAGATAAAAATGGTACCAGATGTGTGACACAGTGAAGCTCATTATTAAGTACAAAGTGGACAAAATTTTGGATTTTTCACAGCTCCTTAAGATCATCCTTTTAACCTCTGGTTTATCTGGAACTTTAAAAAAAATATTAAATCTAAATACTCTCTGTGATTCAATGACAATGGCAGCAAACATATTCATGTGACAGAAGTTTACCTAGAATTCCCTCTCACCAGCAATATGTGAATATTTAAAATGCTATGGGATGTATATGTGGAAATACAAAACACAAAATATAAATTAAAATATAGCTAAATGGTAACAAAGGGGCATTTTTTTTCCTTTAAAATGGACAGTCACACTTCTGTTAGTTTGACAGCAAGTTGTCAATAATAAGGAAAGTTGTGATCCTTGCTTTCACTGTTCTTACTTTCATTGCAGTAAGAAAGAAATAATTGACAAGAGCAGCCAATTTAGAAAATGTCATGAGATCCAACCAGTCTTTGGGGAGCTGTGGAACTTTAAAAATTGGAATCTTATAAATAGAAAGGCCCTTTATGTTGCTGTGTGGGGAATTTTGTCCACCCTCTACCACAGCAGTGCACAAAGGATGATCTTAGAGCAAAAAAACTTAGCAAAAAGTTCACCAAATCCTAAACATGTTTTTTTGTTTGTGGTTTTTTTATTTAGTTTTTAGATGTTGTGCAATTAGTCCAGCGGAAGTCCTGGAAAGTGGGGGATATCTTTCATGCTGTGGTGCAGTACTGCAAGCTCAGCAAGGAAAGCAGAGACACGACACCAAGCCTTTTTGACTGGCTTCTCGAATTGGGTTAAGGAAGTTCACCTGTTCAGCATTTTTGTTTTATTCCAGTTTGAATAAGCAGTGATTTGTGTAACACTCAGATTTCCAAACATCACTGAACAAAACCAGCAAAGATATACAAGCTCTACTGAAACAGCACTCGTCTGTTCCTCAACTGAGCAAGGAGCAAAATGAAACCAAGATGTATTTTATCTTTCTGTGTGTTGAGGGACTTGACATGTGGTACTATAGAGTGTACTGTACCAGGAGGGGATGGATTCTTAGCCTTCTCAGTTAATGGACTACAGTAAAGGCTTAATTAAGTATCTAATATGCTCCATTTTCATGAATGTGATTAAATCAATCAGCTAAAATGGGATAGTACACTAACATTCAGTTGTAAACCACCTGTATTTGCAGTTTAACTCTTAGAACAAGTGTGTGTTCCAGAATGCCTAGAGACACCCATGTCCCTAGATAAATAATTTTTTTTTTTAAATCCCTAAATGCTAAGGGGGAAAAACCTTTTGAACACTCCACACCTTTGCAGTTAGACAACACAATTAACAGCCGCTGAAAACACACTTTAGTTTCTTTCCATGTGATTATTTCTCCTCCATAGCTGTTCTCTATTCCTCTCTCCTTCTCAAGGAAATAAAATCTGGACTCTTTACTCTTAAAAATTAATTTTAATTTTACTCTTAAAAAACCCATACCTTTTCACTTGGTGGCAGTGTAGTTCAGTATAGCTGCCCCTGGCATGGCCCTGACCGTGTTTGCCTTTCTTTTCAAGTAAGGGCAGCAGGTTTCTAAGCCCTGTCCCACCACAGAGCTGCCACTAGACCTTGGGTGTGTCATTTCACCTCTGTGCCTCAGTGTCCCTACCTGGTAAGGGGGAGTAATGACAGTACATTTGTTACATAAAGTGCTTCTATTTAAAGCACTATGTAACATGCTACATATAAGTTAAAAGTAGTGAAAAAATACTATTTATTTTAATGAAATAAATTGTTACCAAGGTAAAGAAATGCATTTCTGAAAAGAATACTATCTTATCACAAAAATCTTTAATTTTGTAGCCTACAAGAAGGCAAAATGATTGTTAACATTTCAAACATGCTTGTTCATTTTGATTATAAGTGTTTGGACTATATGTGATAGTTCACATTACTATAACATTTATATAACTGTTAGATAAGATATACTATGGTATCATCTTGTTGAGATGATCTCTTAGTATCATGCACTTAATGATGCATTCTCTTGACTCTGCCAAAGAGATTGGTTTTGAATTTAAAGACAAATATAATTTATCACATCACAGATCTGCTATTTCTCCTTTCACCTCTCCCTACTCACACAGTGCAACAGAAAACCTGCCCACTTTTCCCAAGAAAATATTTAAGAGATGCTTTATTTTCCATATAACAGTATATGCTTCTGTACTATTTCTTGAAAAAAAAGCTGTCCTTTTGCACTAAATATTTTTGAAAATTTTGAAGTAGTTTTAAATAATTTATGAAAAAGAGCCATATTCTCAATTTTATCTTTAAAACCATTCTTAAATGTGCACGATTGCATCACTCATTTGTTATGAAATACAAATTGTTAATGAATCAAAATCCAACATGGAACATTAAAGAACATGAATCATTCTACACCTACTCTGTAGTAGATAAAACAGGGAAGGTAGCTTTACTGTTAAGATAAAGGTCAATTTATTGCATACACTGAGCATAACTGTGCAGTCACTGGGCCTGCTCCTAAGAATTGCTGAATATCCGTAACTCCCACCAACATAAGTGGCAACTCTGAATGCTCAGCATTTCTGAGGATGAAAGTTAATAAAAAGCACCAAGTATTATAAAGTGCTTTGTTTGAGTTAATTAATAGGAAAGTGTATTTATTTTTAAACCAAATACAGTTAGTTGTCAGTATACAGTTTTTGCTGTGATAGAATCAATGTTTACTTAGCCTACAAAGCACAAATATCATGACAGAGTTGTAACATTGTGATGCGGTTTCTCTGTAAAGTAGTTCTTAATGTTGCAATTTATTCAGAAATAAATTTATGTTATAATGTATGTCCTCTTTGCCTTCTTAAAAGTTTATGAATGTGCTAGGGTTTTTTTTTACCTATTAAATAATACTAGCCTGCCATCCCCGTAGCTTCTCAAAGCTCTGCTTCAGAATCATAGAATCACCAGGTTGGAAGAGACGCACCAGCTCATCAAGTCCAACCATTCCTATCAAACACTAAACCATGTCCCTCAGGACCTCATCTACCTGTGCCTTGAACACCTCCACGGAAGGTGAATCAACCACCTCCCTGGGCAGCCTGTTCCAATGCCCAAGGACCTTTTCTGTGAAAAACTTCTTCCTGAAATCTAGCCTAAATCTCCCCTGGCGGAGCTTGAGGCCATTCCCTCTTGTCCTGTCCTGTGTCACTTGGGAGAAGAGGCCAGCTCTCTCCTCTCTACAACCTCCCTTCAGGTAGTTATAGAGAGATTATAATGAGGTCTCCTCTCAGCCTCCTCTTCTCCAGGCTAAACAACCCCAGNCCCAGTCTGTAGCTCTGCATAGGGTTGTTGTGCCCCAAGTGCAGGACTTGGCATTTGGTTGTGTTAAACCTCCTGCCATTGGACTCAGCCCAGCAGTCCAGCCTGTTCAGGTCCCTTTGCAGAGCCTCCCTACTCTCCAGCAGATCGACACTTCCACCCAGCTTAGTGTCATCTGCAAACTTGCTAATGGACAGGTACAGTTGGAGTCACTGATCTCAAAGGTCTTTTCCAACCAAAGGATTCTATGAAAATTCTGTCCCATGACCCTAACCCAGTCAGAACAAGCCCTGGGTGCCTCAGTATCAAAGCTACGCCTTTCCTCAGGTTCCACAATTCATTCAGCTGATATAAGCCTAATTATAACATTCTTGGTAAGAGAGTAAAATGAGAGAAGTTACAGTTCGTTGCAGAGAATTAACACCTGACTAACTCCCCAATGCTCAGTTTCTCAATGCTCACTCTAGCTGCTTTCATATCCACAAAAGTGGGCAGGAGGTCGGGGGAGGGAGAGAAGTTCAGGACTTTGTTCTGCCTGTTTAAGTTTTCACAGGTATTTACTCTCCTACTGCCTAGGTGTAAAGGTATTTCTACTGCTAAAAAGAAAAGGAAATGACCACTCCATTGAACTGAAGTGCCCACATGAGCTACTTAACAAATAAAACAAATGCCAGCTGATAAGGAAAGCACAGCCATACCAGTCAATTTAAGAATTTTAATTCAAACCAGAACCATTCCTAAGCCTTTGCTAAGTATGAGCAAATTCATAATGCTACTACTTCAATTTTTCAAGCCAGCTCTAAAGCCAGCCATCAGGAGGAACAGAGCCTCAGAAAGCAACTTGCAGCTATACAGCATTTAGCAGGGTAGACAGTTAAATTAGACAGCTGGACTATGCAAATAATTAAAACAATTTACAGCAAAGACAGTTTTTGGCTGATGGATACTGTGCTCTCCTCCCAGCTTCGGCTCAAAACTAGACAGTCAAGTGTAGCAAACTGGAAAATACAACCAAGCAGGATAGACTTCATATCCTTTGAATAACCACCCAGAAAATGCAAGTGACGATGCAGAAGGAGCCAAAACCAAAAAATCCTCACGAGATGCCACTATGAAAGTATGAGTGGGTTTGAGTATTATTATCCTCATCTATTTGGAAAATAATTTGAATCTGAAGGAATACGTCGAGAGTCCAAGTACACATCGAATTTTTACATGGATATCCTCATCCCTTGTCTTGTATGTTCTATACTGGGAAAGTTCCACAACACAAGCCAAGAGCTTCTTCCCCAGAAAAGCAAACTTGTATATTCACAAAGGTATATGCTGGAAGGATTCAGAGGTCTAAAGGACAGACAATACAGCAAACATGATTTCCACTGTGACAATCCTTATGAAAGCACACTTCAGGAGTCTTCCTAGGGATTCCTTTTCAATAAGGTCACAATGAATCAAGTTTTACAGCATTTCAGGATAATGTTTAAAGCCACATTACATTCCTCTCCAACCACCCACTGATTACAGTAGCAATTTGGAAAGTGTAAGGTATGTAGAAGCCAAATGTTTTGGTAAGATTAAAAAGGCACCAGACTAGAGTTAGAGCACACACATAGGCTATTTTGATTGCAGGGACTTAAGTGGAATTAAACAAAGGGATCAAACTGCTACCGGAGATACAGAATGGTTTCAGGATGATGCATCTATGCAATGAACTTCTAACATATATCTCTATAATTTATTAAATCTACATATGTGTAAACCAAGGTGCAGAGAGCCTAACACAAAAAGCATTCA
Organism: Piaya cayana; assembly: GCA_013389865.1. Lineage (NCBI taxonomy): Eukaryota > Metazoa > Chordata > Aves > Cuculiformes > Coccyzidae > Piaya > Piaya cayana. The sequence goes on along the minus strand of WAAB01019987.1, from coordinate 31,835 downwards.
CGTGATAGTACTTAGATTACTCCTGAAGTTCTCACAAGGCCCCAAGTCAGCACACTTTTCAGCAATGCTGTGAATCACATTAGATGCAGAATTATTTCATATTTGAGTAGGAAACCTAGATAGCTTAGCATGAAAATCAATGCTGGGTGAATCTAGGGAGATTCCGAAATAGAGTTCAGGTGACCTCCAGTCCACAGTTTAGTCTATGAAACCTCAGCTCATCCTCAGTTTTACATAAAAACAGGATAAGAGTTCAAAGGCAAAAGCTACTGCAGATGTTTGATTCACTGAATCTCTGGTATAGTGTAAAAGAAAAATCATAAATCATAAAGGAAAAGGCAAGAGAAAACAACCCAACCTGAAAGATTAAGGAAAATAAATCTATTTCTTAATCACAATCCAAAGAATTTTTTACTTTGTGATGGTTACACAGCACATGAAATTTCAGGTTTTGACTCTGCAGCATTATTTGTGCACGTCATTAAACTAGTTTTACTCCCTGTTATTGGACCAGAAGTCCCCCACCTCACACCTGCAAGTACAGGTGCAAACTAATAAAGGGACATGGAGCAGTTCAGCAGCAACTCAGACCCTTCCTGCCCCTTTCTATTCCAGATCACTGAGATAAACATTCGATATTGTAAGTGTTTGCAAAAGACAACAGGAAGCACCACAAGCATCACTGCAACATTAACATCAGCCACTTTGCCTGCTAGTAAAATTTTAACTTTAAATGATCTGTAGCACACCGCTTAGTCCTCCCACAACACAACACTACTTGAAACAACTAGGATATTTGCCAAGTGATGACAGGCACTTCTGCCTCTTCATCTACACACAAAGATGCTGGCAAGCACTTAGAGGTTGGGAAACACATCAGCATTAGTAACTTCGTATTAAATTTAACATTTAGAAGCCAGGTCCATAACCACCACAACATACCCTCAAGCTGATTCGCTACTGCACATTTCCTGTTTTCTCTCACTCAACACACATAATTTATTCAATCCTACGTCTTTTGCCTCCTCATCCTTCTTCGAAGGCTGCTGGAAGAGACCAGTTGGCTCTGATCCTTCACTACTTCCCTGCAAAGTGCAACTGCAGTTTCAGGTGCTGTGCTAGGAAGTGGGAGCACTGCTCATGTGAAAACTGTTGGTAACTGCTAGCATCTGGGCAAGAGCTCATTGTACTGGGGTAAATAATTTTCAGAAGTTCCTTATCCACTTTTTTGTTTACATCATGATCCTTGGCTCCAAATCAGTGGTATGAAGAGTTTCTTAACACCGACCATAACCTTTGGGCCAGGATTCAGAGTTGGAGCCAGCACTTGGTGGTTGGTTTTGGTTTTTTTTTACCTCAGGCAAAAACAGGAGAATGAGGGCTGAGCAGGAAAAAATGGAATGAATGGAAAGATGTGAGCAAGTATGAAAGAGGAGTGAGTGGGGTTTTAACTACAGCTTGCATGTAATAATTAAGACCAATGTAGCTCACAAATAGTTGCTGGTTTTCTCTAGAAATATCAAGTAGGAAGTTCTATTACAAGCAGCAAAACTGGCATTTTAAATTAATACTTTATTACACAGCAAAAAGGTTAATACAAAAGTACTCAGAGCAAGTGCATAACAACACCCCTTTTGCATGTGTGAATACTGTCATGCTATTTATGTTTTTTATTATTAAAAAGGTTACAAGTTAAAAATTATACCAGAAATCTGGGGCCATCTTACCAGATTCATTCATGCTTCTCACCATTTTTCTCAGGTGACTGAGGTAACAGAACCAGACCCTTATCGGTTAGTACCCAGTGAAGAGGCAACATGCACAAATTGAAATATAAGAAAATATTCCATTTAAACATAAGTAAAAAACAACTTTTTTTACTGTAGGAGCTATCAGTCACTAAGCCTGTTGCCCAGAGAAACTGCAGACTCTCCATCCTTTGGAGGTATCCAAACCCACATCACTTCTGGACAGCCTGCTTGGCTGGCAGTGATCTGAGTGTTGCACTAGACAATCTCCAAAGGTCCCTTTCAACTTCTGATATCAACGAAGTCAAACCTATCAAAATCTAGGTAACTCTTCTAATTCAGCAAAACTGAGGGTGAACAAAGAGGATAAAACAAAACACATCTGAAAGACTGACTTTATTGACTATGAAACTCACAAAGTCGGCATACACCAAACTGGACCTTTCCTCCTCTTCAGTCAGTGCCATATTCTGCAGGTTTTATCCTTGCTTCCTAGCAATAAACACACATTGTGAAGGAATCATTTAGCTGTATCACACAACATATCAATTTTTCTTAACACCTACATCAACAATCTACTCAGAATGCTGAGAAGCTAGAGAAATACTTTTCTGTCCGTGGCTAGCAAGAGACAGCAGAACCTACAGCAATATTTTGATCATGCATCACGTGTTTTGATACTTGAGTCAAAAGATCGAAGTGATCACAAATACTCTGTTCATATCAAGAGTTTTTGTCTGAAAAGATGGAAACCTGAACAGAATTCAGTGCTAGATACACAGAAGGTGTGCCTCCATTTAAAAACTTTGCCTTTTGCTCATCCAGACCTCCCTGACTGCAGTGCACTGTGAGAAAATGCCTTAGTCACTGACCTGGTGCTGGTATAGGTGCAGAGGAGAGGTGGTAGGGTTTACCCATGCATTTATAAAAATTTCTTCAAAAGTAAGTTTCTAGCTTTTCCTGACACTACTTTACATCTCTTCTGGTACCTGTATCTGGGATAGCACCTCAGGAAAACTTTCAGACTCTTCTTACCATAACAAGATCTAAAACATCTCTCAAAAGAAAGAAAAAAGCAAAAGGGAATATAGTATTTACCTGTAATGATTGTATCGCCTTTGTAATTGAAAGCACAGGAGAATATCTCATCAGTATGACCATCTAATATCTGAAGGCAGCATCCAGTAGCAGCATCCCAGAGTCGAGCTGTTCTATCAGAGCTGGCTGTTAGTATGCGATTGCCTTTAGGGTTGAAACATACCTTTAAAAAAGCACAGAAAAGAGTTATATTACTTAGTAAGTTAATATGCCTAGAAAGGGAAGCATATCTAGTGATTAAAAGATGAAAAAAGAAATGAACAACTCTTGCATTGAGATTTTCCTAAAATTAAGGATAGTATTCTACTAGAGTCATTCTGGCAAACTTCCGTGACTGAAAACTTTGTGTATATTCAAATGTCTGTATACAATGACCTTACTTTTTGGAGAAGAGAATTCTCTAGGGAGATCTTATAGTGGACTGCCAGTACCTGAAAGGCACCTGCAAGAAAGCTGGGAGGGACATTTTACAAGGGTATGGAGTGATAGGATGAAGGGCAATGACTTTAAATTGGAAGGGGAAGATTTAGATTAGACATTAGGAAGAATTTCCTCACAATGAGGGTGATGAAGCAATGGAACAGGTTGCCCAGGGATGTTGTGGCTGCCCCATCCCTGGAGGTGTTCAAGGCCAGATTGGATGGGGCTTTGAGCAGCCTGGTCCAGTGGGAGGTGTCCCTCCCCATGGCAGGGGGTAGAACTGGGTGATATTTAAAGTCCCTTCCAGTCCAACCATTCTATGATTCTACTATAGGATAAAGACTTCAGAATATTATCCCTGAAACCACAATTGATTTACAACTGTAACAACATTATTTAAATATTATCATTATTCTGATGTAAAATTTATATATATTTCATAGAGTTCTACATTACATAATTTATGACTCTGTAATATCAAAACTTCAACTGAAGACAACATATTTTGTAGCATGTCTTCATATTTGTTAAGCATCCATTAAGCCAAAATGTCATGTATTTCCAGATAATCAGATATATTTTTATAGCACTAACTGGACAACACCAGGTTATCATATAACACTAAATTTTTTAATTACTGATGGCAAAATGCCAAAATTTTATTATTATTTCAGTTACAAAACACATGAAACAAAACCAGTAAAGAATTAGTATACTAGCCTGGAAGCTAGTGAGAACTATCCATTTAAAAGAATAAGTAGTAAATGAGAAAGTTTGAAAAATACATACAGTTTTGGAAGTAACTAAATCTATTTGGAACTGAACTTTGGCATTCAGAATTGAGCCAGACAAGTACATGAGCACAGTTCTCATGACCAAGTGATCTTTGAAACAGGCTTTACTTTATATTTCCAAGTCCCTTCTGCACTTTTGAAAATAAGCCTCCATGTATTTTGCCACGGAACTATGGTTTTTTTCTGTTCCATTGCATGAATCGGAGACAGAGAAATGCAGAGAGATGACATAAAGAAAAGCAGATCTGGTAGAAGCAAGGAAGAGTGATGGTAAAAGCCTCAGAGGAAACAGCCTTGAAGATGTCATCAAATGACTAAATAACTTGTGCATATTCTGTCAGAGAATCTAGGGTTTCCAAGGGTATAATAACACAAGTAAAATTTAGTACAGGTCAGAGAGAAGCTCTATTTATGATGATAATAGTGACGGAACAACATCTCCCCCTCTGTTCCCCTGTTTTCTACCAAGTGATTGCGGAGACCCAGGGAAAATGAAAGATGTAAGCAAAAACAATCATTTCATTGTTAACTAGATGAGGTATCCTCTTGATAAGTGCCCCATTTCTAAGAAATCAAGTAATACATAACATGATGATCTGGAGAGGTGGCTTTTGGCGGAGCCTGTAGGAGTGGCACACCCAGTATTATCTTGGCTCAGAGAGGGGAGTTGGAAACAATCATTGACTGACAGCTTTTAGTCAAAAGGAATATCCTTTTAGTAAAGATAACTTTGTAGTCAGACTTCTCAGTCTTAAATATTAATAGTTTCACCATCACATTCTTCCACAGTATTCTTGTCTCACAGAATAACTGGTGGATTGGATGTCACACATAATCAAATAAAAAAGGTGCAGACCAGAAAGTGTTTACCTTTGAAATTTCACCTTCATGTCCTTCTAGCTTTGCAATGCACTTCTTCGTTTCTGCATCATAGACTCTTACTAATCCTGTTGTGGTAGATTAGGAGCCATTTGTGACTGTTAGTCTTAGCCAAGCGTTTCAATAAGAACATTTTAAAAAGGTCTAAGGGTCTCATCCTCAGGTTTTATTTCAAAATAAATAGAAGACAATCTTAACATAGTTCCCTCCAAGGATAAAGCATGTCAAAAGGATGTAATCTGGTGGGAAAATTTTGACTTCTTAATGGTTTCTGCTGGAAAAATTCTAAAATGTGAATACAAATGTCCACATAGAACACGAAACACCAAGTCTGTAATTTCAAAATGCAGGTACAATATATTCACAATGTCTTCATTTTATTTCCAATATTTATTATATTGAATAAGCTATCAATTATATTTCATAAGCTATTGATCACCTTTTAGGAAACTTTATACACTGTCTTATATCTTACTTCAGCAACGACAGCAAATCAGATCCAAAGTGTCCCTCATCCAGCCTGGTGTCTTACTTCTCAAAGTGCAAATCAAAACACTTAAGTAAAAATATCATAGTATTGTCATTATGTGCTATAATACTGTGCAGGTGAACACAAAAACTGTTTATTGCAATTCCTAAAAAAATAATAGGCATGCAAAACTGCTGCATACCAATTAAAAAAAAAAACAAAATTCACTCCCTCTTTATGGTGTATCCTCCTGCTGTGCATTTGGTAAGCCTAGTAGAAAACCCAAAAACCCACCATTACAATTCAANTCATCCAGCCTGGTGTCTTACTTCTCAAAGTGCAAATCAAAACACTTAAGTAAAAATATCATAGTATTGTCATTATGTGCTATAATACTGTGCAGGTGAACACAAAACCTGTTTATTGCAATTCCTAAAAAAATAATAGGCATGCAAAACTGCTGCATACCAATTTAAAAAAATTGCTTTTTTCACTCCCTCTTTATGGTGTATCCTCCTGCTGTGCATTTGGAAAGCCTAGTAGAAAACCCACCATTAAGATTCCAACTATGTTTTGCATTTAAGCCTAAATTTGAGTTACCCACATCTAACTTCACTCAAAAGCAAATTACCTAAATATTTAAAATGTATTTCCGGCCACAACTGAAATGTTTCCCTATAAATTTTAAATTCAAGGGGGGAGACAACTTTGATTAAAGTGTTAAAAATAAGGAAATTTTCACTGGGAAAATGTCTTAAGTTTAATGCCAAACTTTCTATGATCCAGAGTTTCGAGTCATGACACTCATCTTTCATCAAGCTACATTCAAAGCAAAACCAAAGGAAAAGGACATGTGTTTTATGCTACTACTGCAACTCATATCACAGCCCCGGTCTCTTCACTTACCATCAGCAGAGGCAGTTGCAATACGCTGGCCAACATAATCAAAGCAGACATCCAATATTTCATCACTGTTACCTGCTAAAGTTGCTATCTGTGTCCCAGTCATAGCATTCCATAGCTGCATAGATAAATATGGGTAAATTTTTTGCTTATTTTGGCTAATTTACTTAATCTGTTGATCCATAAAGCAATATGAATAGACCCATTCTGATGTCTGACAATGTATTATAGTAAGATGAAACCTGGATATAAATCAATAAAGAGTTACTGTTTAGTCAGTTGAATGAAGTCCTATGTATTTTTTATTACAGTGTTTTAATTAAGTGAACCTTAAAATATATTTTGTTATTTAGCCAGACTGCACTGAAATTATTAAACTTATATGTTTTCAATTTAGTTGTGACTTCTTTAATGATTTACATATACTAGTTAAAAATAATTCTCTTCCATTAACAAAAGATATATTTTTATATATAAAAGGACGTATATATTCAGTATATACTCAGCTTTCTTACCAAGCATGTTTTGTCCATTGATCCAGTGACAATAAGAGAACAGTCCCAGTTAAATTGTGCACAGCTAATCTCTCCTCGGTGACCTATTAAAGTGTGTAACATCCTACAAAAAAAAATTATGTTTTTTTGTGTGTATTTTTACACGCATATATAAATTATAAGTTTATTAAATGGTCTAGTTAAGGTGTAGAGTCTTCACCATTATTTCCATTAAACTAATGAAATGGCTCAGTACAGCTCATTAAGATTCTAGTACTACATCAGTTTCATTTTGTTATCTTTGAGACAGAGAGGCAGCAAGGAATAAAAGGGAAAAGTCCCCCATTCTCTTTCAAAAACAGTTTAGTAAATGTATTTCCAGTGTAACGCAATGATTTACAGTGCCAGAGACAGGTTTCTTGCATTCATTTACATGCTAAGCACATACAATCCACTTAATATATAGATGCTCTAGTATTTGCACCACAGTTGCAAATAACAAGAAACTCTCTCTCTCAGAGCAACCCTGATGCCCAGCACTCCCTATCCTGGTTATCAGTTCTTGATTTATCAAACAAAACTCTGAAGACACTTTTCACTGAACTATAGCTTACTGTATCTGCCATTGATGAAATGCAGATATGTATTACATGTTCCCGGCCTTTTTTTTATTATTATTTCATTTCATTTCAACAATTTGAGAAGAAAATCCTGAACCTTCTTGAGGTTTCTTGGCCCTACACCAACTTCCCTCAAGACAATTCTGGATACTACCCAGAAAAAACTGAGGAACACAGGCACTTATTAGAGTCAGCTAACAAAATTCAAAGAAACTTCATGTCCAAACTCAGATTAGGAAAGCAAAGTTTCTCAAGTGTTTTATTTGATGAAAGACAGGCACACACATCCTTATGTACAAGATTTTTGCAAATCTATTTGAACCTGTATACAGGAAAGTGTGATTTGCTTACAGTCTTTCTATTATCACTTTTTGTTATTCCTAAATGCGTACACTCCCAGCTGCAACGAAAAGGCTGAATGCCCACCCTGGCATAATTATGTTGCCTGCTAGCTGATTGCCAGAACTGCCAGCATTTAAACAAGAACTTCCTCCTTCATATTCCACTTCTTGATATTGACCCTAATGTGAAGTCCGCGTTAATACCTTAGGAAAAATGTATCCAACATGAAAATCTGAAGACTCACTTCACTGCAGGCTCAGACAAGAAGAAGTTCTTTTTAAATAGAAATGTTTGCAAGAATACCAGGTTGATTAAGTTGAATGCAAAGATGTTTGCTGAATGAGCACTTCTTAAGTGTTAACACACCAAACATAAAACTGCTGATGTTGAAAAAGCTCAAAGCTTACAGGATCAGTCTTTAAAGGATCTACTATTTTTTCATTGTTTTTCAAATCCCATGATTACCCTCATTTTGAAGCTCCACACATTATTACACTAAGATATCACTAAACACACACTTTCAAATATACTTCCAAATATAAAAGGTATTTCTCTTGCTTTCAGAAAAAGAAAAAAGATATGGCCTTTGAAAACATAATAGAATTGTTATCTTCATAACTTACTTTGTCAGTAATCAGAGCAATCACTTTATTATTCTATATATACTGAGTTTCCAGTTGAAAACACAAGTGGATTTGTCAGGATAATATAACCACTTATATTTAGCCACTACATCATTATTTGTTGGCATCATTATCGAGACATTTTGTTCTCTGCAGTCAGAGAGGCCAAATGCTCTCCTCCTTATAAATTTATACTGACATAAAGATCTGTCTGCTTAGTCTTCTTCCGATCTAGAAATTCTAGATGCCTTCCAAAACATGATTTTCCATGCTGATAAAATATTTTCCTGTTTGAAGAATTCATCAGCAACAAACACAGGGCATTCTGCCTGCCCCACAGTGCCCATAAGATGAAAATGTAGAATAAAAAATGTATAAAAAGCATTTGGTGAGCAGTATTGCTTTTCAGATGAACAAAGGGAACAGGAATAACAGATGATTAGATGAAGGAATGTGTACTCTAAATGAAGCAAAAATATAAGCTCTCTAATCTGTAGCTCAACATTGTCGCATTCATTTGTCATTGAAACATGGAATGTAAATTTATATTTATTATTAATTCAGTACCTGCCAGTGCCAACATCCCACACTACTACTGTATGGTCGAAGGAGCCAGTGATAATTCTGTCTCCAGTGGTGTTAAAAGACAACACAATGATTTCTGCTGAGTGTCCCTAGGAGAAAAGAAGTATGAGAATTCAAATGACATTTCCATTAATATAGTTCATATGTAGCTTTTTCAGCAACATAATCCTTCAATAACCCTCCAATATATTATTTACTCTCTTGTCCAGTATATCATAATTTTTACAGAAAGATCTACTGGACTGTGAAATAGTCATCATCCCGACAACTGCAAAAAAAAAAAATCAGGCATATCAGTTAAACAGTGAGCAATTGCCAGTGATGTTGTCAGTGTATATTTTCCATGTTCTATTTAAACAGAATTACCTCTGCTCACCAATACCAAAGCAGGCTATTATTTAGGATTTATGTGAGAGAAATGCATTGAATCAGCACAGACCAATCCAAACCTGTGGAATCCCAGCAAGCCACATAGAGCAATAAGACATCACAATCTAAAGGTAATTGGATGGCTGTCCTCTGCTGATGTTTACAGGACAAGATCCATACAGATGTAGTTCTGACATGAATGTTCTCAGAGTTATTTTATGTTAATGGAGAAGAGGTCGTAATTCACAGTGTAACAACATGTTTTAATGAGCGACGGAAGGCATTTTTATTTACAGCAGTAATGTCATTGAAATGAGGAAAATCTGTCATTTGGTAAATAGTACTTATTTTAAAATATCATAACTTTGCTATTCCTTTCAAGTTTTCTTAGTCTTTTTTGTAACTGCAGTTGCTGTGGGGCCACCTTGTAACAGACACTCTGAGTTTTGAAACTGTTATTATGCTAATACTGTTATTTATCTCAGAAAACTAAGAAAGCAAGGAACAACTTTAAAAACATAAGGAAGGCAAACATACTCTTAAAGTGACTATTTCTTCTCCTTTCTCTATATCCCACAATTTGGCAGTGCTATCCATGCTTCCAGTTACCACCAATGTGCTCTGAGGATTAAATGCTAAACAGACCTGTAGTAAGAAACATTGGATGTAAAAAAAGGGAAAGTATTTATATACATTTTCTCAAAACCAATGTATTAATATTTTTAAACAAGACAAAAATCTGACTTAATACTTTATGGAATGCATAAAAATTGTAGAATTCTTCCAGCAGTTCACCAGAAGAGCAACAAATCCTTATTAAATTGCCCTGGACAGCTACTCAAATCAAATGGACTGGTTGGCTGTTTTGCAACGGCAATGCATTAAAAAGACTTATTGGAAGATTTCCCATTTTTTTTCTGAGCCTCAATAAAAAATCCACCATTTCAGTGCCTCATTTTACATCACAGGGAGAAATTATTTAATTCTCAATGTTTTAATGAAAATTGAGGCTGCAGCACTTTGTTGATTTATTATCAGCTCTTAGTTAACTGACAGAGAACTACTTATTCAGTATCAGAATGGGTAATACAAAAGATAAACTTATGCAATCTTAACAAACAGCTACAAATTTCTGAACCTCCTTCTTCAATGCCAGGAAGTTTTAATCATGCACTTCCACATCCTTGCACTGACACTATTCCCAACTCAAAGGATGAGTGGGTAACAAGTACACTCACACTTTTATCAGAGCATTATGATCCTCCACCTGCACACACCTTCCCTAGGAGACACAGCTGCTCTGGCTTTAGTAGAAATTTACATATACGCATCGTGTCTGGCAGGACAAAGGGGTGTTTTTCTTGAACCCTGTACTGACAGCCCACTAATCAGATGCAGAGAATTCATGGTGTGTCCAAGAGGAAGGCCAAACTTTCTAGCCTAGGCAGAGATTGTGATGCCCAGCAGACAACAGCTGCTTCCAAATTCTTCCCTACCTTGTTATAAATTGTCCTGATTCTTTCATACTTCTTCTGGGGCTTTTCTACTTCTTTATTTCAAAACTATCCTTGACATTCTCTAGTTACCGTTAAATCTGACTGAAGATAATCCCTGAGACTATTGTTTGGTAGGCTTCCTCTTTAACTTGAGCAGTTTGGGGCAAAGACCTTCCAGACAGTTTTGTGTACCCACAAACACACTCTGTAAACTCACATCCTTGACTTCACAGGTGTCATTATTTAGTCATCTGCCAAAGGGGCCCCCACAATATCGTATATGTTTATGAAAAAGCAAGAACAAAAGTGCAACTTCCTTAATTCATTTTTTCACATTAAAAAATAGCGTAGTTATCTTCCCATTCTCTGTAATCATTCAATATGATTTTTCTGCTAATAAGGGATAAGAGGTGACATGTAGGTAGGAAAATAGTAGCTGAGGTCCTTAATGCATTTTCACTATGTCCGTTCCTTTTGTTCTCCTTTTCTTATCCTGAATAACTCTGGCCACACCCTTGCCAGATTGTATCATACACAATAAAGTATGAGATTCTTACTATGTCTGAGCATCATTCAGAGAAAAACATAATGTTCTGCTGGCTATTATCTCCTACTACTTACTTGCTAGCACAACCTGTAACACTTTGAGTCTAATCTAACCCATAGAGAAGTCAGAAGTAACTGAAAGGCCATCAAATATTTAGCTGACTGATCTGCAAAAGTAAAATCACAGCAGCCTATCTCAATAAGCAAAAGTGTTCTCTATTGTAAGGGATAAATGTTTCAAAGTGTCCAGAGAATCAACACTCAAACCAACCTGCCCTCCAACCAAGGTTAACCATCATTTTCTCACACCAGTTATAGGCCTTAAAATCTACAAATTAATTTCCAATTGTTCCCAGAAAAAAAATCCAGAAATGCTTTATTGAATAATGATTGAATTGCTATTCTTGCTAAAAAATATATATTCTGCATTCAAATTAAGCATTTCATAGAATCATAGAATCACCAGGTTGGAAGAGACCAAACAGATCATCGAGTCCAACCATTCCTACCAAACACTAAACCATGCCCCTCAGCACCTCGTCCACCCGTGCCTTAAATACCTCCGGGGAAGGTGAATCAACCACCTCCCTGGGCAGCATATTCCAATGCCTAATGACCCTTTCTGTAAAAAACTTCCTCCTAATCTCTAGCCTAAATCTCCCCTGGCGGAGCTTGAGGTCATTCCCCCTTGTCCTATCCCCTGCCACTTGGGAGAAGAGGCCAGCTCTCTCCTCTCTACAACCTCCCTTCAGGTAGTTATAGAGAGATTATAATGAGGTCTCCTCTCAGCCTCCTCTTCTCCAGGCTAAACAACCCAGCTCCCTCAACTGTTCCTCATAGGGTCTGTTCTCCAGCCCCTTCACCAGCTTCGTAACTTTTCTCTGGACTCTCTCCAGAGCCTCAACATCCTTCTTGTGGTGAGGGGCCCAGAACTGAACACAGGAGTCAAGGAGCGGTCTCACCAGTGCCGAGTACAGAGGGAGAAGAACCTCCCTGGACCTGCTGGTCACACCGTTTCTGATACAAGCCAGGATGCCATTGGCCTTCTTGGCCACCTGGGCACACTGCTGGCTCATG
>WAAB01019987.1:0-19005 GCA_013389865.1 Piaya cayana | reverse complement strand
ACTCTTCTTGTAGATGGGCACAACATCAGCCAGCCTCCAGTCCAGTGGAACTTCCCCAGTCTTCCAGGACTGTTGGAAGATGATGGAAAGGGGTTTAGCCAGCACATCTGCCACCTCCTTTAATACTATTGAGTGGATCCCATCCGTTCCCATAGACTTGTGGGTGTCTAGCTGGGCAAGCAATGGTCTGACCACCTCCTCTTGGACTATGGGAGCCTCATTTTGCTCCTCTAGTTCCAGGGCTTGTACACAGAGGGAACAACTCTACAGTTAAAGACTGAGGCAAAGAAGGCATTAAGTACCTCATCCTTTTCCTCATCCCCTGTCACTGTTGTTCCTTCTGCATCCAATAGGGACTGTATTGTCTCTGTTCAACCAAGCAGTTTTTTTCCCTTGCCAGCTTTTTTTCCAGAACACGGGGATCGTTTTCTCCTGAGCTGCCAGGATCTCATTTTTGAGAGCTTCAGGTGATTTGCCATGATCTTTTCAATCAGAATGCTGTACATCAAGGTATTTGTTATTGTTAACAGGGCTCCTAGTGCACTGGGAAGGAAACCAACCATTTTTACCCTTAAACTGTTTCTGTTTCATATAACTTTGACATTTCAGCATCCCACATACTCTAAGTTAACACACTTAAATTTCAGAGATTCATTTTTCTATGGCTCCTATTGGTCTTGTACATGAAGTACATATTTCAGCAAGAAAGACAGCAATACAAGTAATGATGTTCTTGTGTATTTAGTTCTGCAAAAATGAGAGGCAATGCAAAATATCAAGAAAAAAGAGATATGTAAACAAATCAAGGAATAAATACATGCAATTAATAGAAAATTCCAGTTGTTAATGGAATTTTTCAAACATGTTTTAACATTTAGCAGACAAGGGAAATTGTAACAAACTAAAACATATTTCAAATTACAGAATTTATTCTGTTTCTTAAGAACTGTAAGACTATCATTTCTTGCAGTGCAGAAATGTTCACAAGATCTGCATGTGTGAAAGATTCAGCAGAATATCTGCCCCTTCCAATGTCAGCTCACAGGTCCATGGAACCCACAGCCACCACTGATGGTGTGAGGAAACAGAAAGTAATAGAAAATGTACGTCAGTACTTACTATTTCTGCACTATGTCCACTGAAAGTATGATAACATTTTCCTGTTTCTGTACTCCATATTCTGCAGGTTTTATCAAAAGATCCAGTGGCAATCTTGTCACTAAACAGAAAAGGTCCTGTCAATTTATTTAGAAACCTTTGACTTCAAAGACAGTATAGCTTACAGAAACAATACCCTGTTGTCAAAGCCCGCATGCATTTTGGTGAATTCTGCTGCGCTACAAGAACCTGGAACAGAAGTAATGTTAAGAGAAAAAAAATAATATATATAATTAGTTTCTAAATGAGCCACTGTTCCTCACTATTAGCACAGAAGATGCTAACCTATATTAGAGATGAGTTTATCTGCTGTACTTCCAGATGTATGTAAATGTTGTGTCATTCCATCTGATAGTGTCTGTTTATCTACAATTATAAAATATTTATAAGCAGGTTTACCCAAATTTCAGAGGTCAAACTCCATTTACACTGAGGTCAGTGGAAGTGTTGTGACCACTGCAATTAGAGCAAGACTGAACTGAAGGGAGGTAGCCAGAAAATATAGCAAGGGGTATTGTATCAAAACCTAAATAAAACAGAAAAAAAGTTCTGTTTTTATTGAACTTTTAAGTTAAAAGTAGTTCAAAGTTCTCCTCAGGGTTTTGATCACTGTATAGCATTTCTTCACTTTTATGTTAGTCTAGTTATTGACCTTTGCACAGGTTGTTTTCATAGCTTAGTTTCTTCATGGTATATAAAACATTTTTTTTTTCATTTCACAATTTTCTATTATTTTGCAGAGAAGCAAGATGCTTACTTGCACATGACAACATGAAGCCAATGACAATATGAAGCAAATGACAATGAAACTTCAGTAGCTAACATAATTCCCTTCACCTAACAAATGCTAATTCTAACCTAGGGCAGTCTTTGGAGAAAACGAGATGCTTCATTTCACATTTGCTATTCACAGGGCGGCACCCAGTGGATTTTACAAAAACTACCCAACGGCTCTGACACTGTCCTAAAAAGTAATGAATGTGCAATGCCAAATAGAGAAATCTACTTTTGTTATGACATAAATGTTCTTTCTCCTTAACTAAACAAACACAAGCTGTCGTAAGTACTTTTACCTCACATCACATAACTGGAGGCAGTAAAGAATGATTAAAATTCAGAATATTATCTGAACGTGTAGATATTATTGAAATGAACCTGTTTCAATATATTAAACTGACACTTGTATATTTTTCAAGACACTGAGGTTTGTGCTTTAAATCTCTAAATTTTGTTTAAAAAAATATAGCGGAAAAGATGCTTGAAAGTATATCTTATACAAATAATAAACAGTGCCATCCCATGGTGATTAGCAATAGTTGAACTTTACCAGGTCAGAATTTGAACTCTTTCAATTTGAGATGCTCTATTTCATGTTAAATTTTGAGTTCTGTATCTGCAAAATAACATGATTAGCAATTATGGTGTACCTCAGAGAAAATTTATTTACCCATAAGGATTATTGAAAGCTATTGCATAAACAACATTTCTGTGTCCCTCCAGCGTATGCAGCTCTTCTCCTGATGCAGTATCCCATATTTTGCAGGTTCTGTCATAGCTTCCAGTGATAAATCTAAAACAGAGAAATTAATTTCTAAATACAGTAAATACCTTATTGGTCCTGGTGCACAGTCAAATTAGTTATTTCCAACGATTTCAGTTACCCCTGTCTCAGAGCCTAAAACCCTTCTTTCTTTCAAAAATATAGATTAATGACTACAGAGGGTCCTTCTCTTTTGATTTAAAAAAAAATATTACTCATGAAAAACTTGTTTTAACACGTTTAACACATTTTAACACGTTTCAACTAAAAAGCAAGCCAATGATTTCAAGAACTGAAGGAAAAAATTATAAGGCATATGCCCATAGTAAAATCAATTAACATGAAATTCTACTATAGTGCAGATATGAAATGAATTTACATCAAAGACTCATTAGCTTTTAGTAATATTCATTTTATTTTCACAAAGGTGCTTCTTTCTGAAATATGGTACTTGTCAACTATCAACTAGGAAGAAAAACAACTACATAAATTGATTCTCATCATCTATCCTTTTTGCATCTTCCTTCGATACTCCCACAAAGGCCTGAACACCAATCCTCAATCATGCTTGCAGCTGATTATAAGCAGCACAGCTAAAGACTTTCTGCAGCAAGACAAGAGCACTGAAATTCTCTTACATTTTAATTTACAACTACAAAACTTCAATTAGAGATTATTTATTTTGATTTTGAAAACAACTTACCGAGAACCAGATTTGTTAAATGCTACGTTAGTCAGTGGCAATATATGTGCTCTAAGTTCCTGAAACAGAAATGGGGGAGGGAGAAGAAAACAATATCAGATGCAAGTTTAAAAAAAATTGCTTAAAGTATTCAGTAGCTTAATACTTTCTCCTCTTCCTGTCAGATCAGCAGTTACTGCTGTAATACATTAATCCCGAACTGAAAAAGCCCCCATGCCTCAACATGTTATCACTGCAGCTATTACATGGTACTTATTTCAAAGTTCTATTTTGCTTGAATGAACTGTCTTTTGTCCTGTGTTTGCTTTCTCTCCACCTTCCCTGAGACAAACAAAGTAGCACTACACCAGAGCTGAAAGGGCAAATCCAAATGTGGGAGGGGAGCATGCCAATGAGATCGCTGATGACAGAAATCCCAAATAGTATTAAACTTTATATAGCAAACCAAGAGACCTGGCTGAAGACCTGGCTGAACTGAGTACTTTGAGTCTTTTAGGTTATGGGAACTTTCCACTAGTACATAATTTTGTTTTAAAAAAGAGGAATAGAAATAAGCTACGCCTCTATCCTATGAGTTCATGAAAAAAAAAAGTATTCAGAACCGTAACAAAGATACTTGTTGAGGTAAAATTCAAGAGGGAATTTCAATCTTGATGTCTGCCTGTATTCTTTAAGTAGTGGAGGTGATTTCGTCCTAACATTGCTTTTAAGGTCCTTTAATCAGACAGAAGGGATGTTTCACGTATATATGGACTCAAAGCCATAACAATACATATTAAGGTTTATTAAACATAGGTGAAAATGGTTTAGGGTATTACCAATAAAAATCAGTGTGCCATGATACCCTGAGAATGACAAATACAGGTAATCTGGCTAAAAAACATAAGGTGGTTACTGCATAAAAATGTTTGCATTTGAACTGCTTTCATCTGTTACAAGCTGGCTTCTGCTTGAGTCCAAAGAGTAATAAAATCATAACCTAGGAAGTCACACCAGCTGCTGAGAGTGAAATAAAGTGATGTTAAAAATACACCAGTGGTCCACTAGGTCTTCTCTATAGTGCAAGAATAAAGAAGAAATTATTTATGGGCAATACCATTTAATCACTGACATAATGTTCCAAGTCAGGATATTCTATGACTCTCTGATATCAGAGCTCCAACTTTTTCATCTTATCTCTAGCTTTCCCAGCTGCTTGTCTCTAAAAGGAAAATGAGGGAGCTCAGAGGTTGTCTAGGCAGAAGACTAGGGTCTGATGAAAGTGGAAGAGAAATAGCAATGGTCAAGTGAGAGAGAATCAGAACAGGCATTTTACATCCGAGCAACAGCAATTTCTGTTCTCTAGAGAAAGTAAGAAAGTTGTACTTCCAGCTGCAGCAATGGTACTGGTTAATTAGGATGTGGAAATGACAGAAATACTTTGCTTTTTTACAAACAGCCACAATATACACATATCTGCAAATGAGAATGGATAATTACAGAAACCGATGGAAATCTTATCCATTACATTTTTAGGGGTCTATGCAGACAGCTCTGAACAACAGAAGTATTTAACAATTATGGAAAAAGGGGAGGAAAACAAGATGGGTTTATGTTCATTTTCAGATCACTAAGTTAAAACTCTTCAGGTCTCTAAGATAAAACTCTGAAAATCCCTACAGCTGACCACTGCTAGGTAAGTCTAAACTCCAAGAAATTGTTACAAAAGCTTGTGTCTCTGCAGGGTGCCTAACACAACACTGTCACCACAATTACTGGAAATAACAAAAGGATGGGTTTATACACTCATTGAAGATTATGCTCCCATGCAACAGGAAAAAAAATATTCATTGCCAAACAATGCAAATATGCGGAACATTACTTAAAAAACATCAATCCCACCCATCTCTTGCATTTTATCTGTATCTCAGAAGCATCTGATACTCATGTTTCATTTACAAGCCTTAAATGGAACTGAAACATAAAAGAAG
Organism: Piaya cayana; assembly: GCA_013389865.1. Classification (NCBI taxonomy): domain Eukaryota; kingdom Metazoa; phylum Chordata; class Aves; order Cuculiformes; family Coccyzidae; genus Piaya; species Piaya cayana. The sequence goes on along the minus strand of WAAB01019987.1, from coordinate 13,634 downwards.
TTATTTTCACATACTCCTAGCTACTCTTGAGTGAAGGAAACAAGTGAACACTGGTTGGATTTGCCTGCCTTTAGTATTTCCAAATACAGAAGCTGAAGTGTAATATTTACCCAACAATGAACAAATACATCTTTTATGCTGCAGTTTAAGCAAGCACTTGATGATTTGTCAGTCTCTGCAATGAGCAAAGTATTTTAAAAGCTTGTGAAAAGCAAAGAATTACCTCTGTTGAGAGCATAAATTTTAAAAGTTTCTGTTCTGGTTTAAGGTAGGATGCTTTATTACAGAGCTGTGTTTTCAAGGTTAGATACACAGACCTTTGCAGAATTCACCCAGATGCGTACCATTGGTTAGAAGAATGCAAGTTATATCTAGCAACATGTAAGGGGGTGTTTTAGACAAACAAATAAACACAAAACTCTTTCTTTCTAAATTTAAGATGACAATCAATAGCAGAACACTGGCCAGCAATTTTTAACAGCTACACATTGCCATCTGCTGACACAAGAAATATAAAACATTTAATTTTTCAGATTGCAACATGCAGTCTCTGGAAGTAATTTTTTTTTTATTTCCACAATTAAATATAATTAAACCTATTCTCTTCTGCCAGAATGAATCCTGGATTTGAAGGCCTGAAAGATCTCTCTAATCACTTCCCTTAAAGAGCTTACTAATTTAAAATTAATTTTTAAGCGCTGCCTTTAAGCTGAATATCAAACTACCAATATCCAAGCGTAATAGCAAGACCAGAAAGTAATGACAACTAGTATTATTGTATGTAGCAGAATACATAAAAAACTCATATTTCCCACAAAATTTAGAACAGCTAGACAAGGCTGCAGATATATCTCAGGTCTGCCCCAGTAGTAATTTACTTGGGGTCTATTTAGAGGTTTTGTTTAAACATAACTATGGGTGTGGTGGTCCACAGAATTCTATTTGACAAACAGGAACTATTTCTTGCCATCCAAAACAGATGCATCTATGTAAGCCTATTTAAACAGTGTCTAGGAACAGTCACACTTACCAGCCTTTTGGGGGAATTCCTGACAGGTGTAACCAAGTCAGGTTTAGTTGCTCTAAACAGTGCAGATTGAAAAGAGCCAAGAATTTGGTAATAAAGTTCAAATTTTGCTCTCAGGCACAATATACAGCAGTAAAAACATACTCGCACCGTCATCACTGAAACCCCCAAAACTATTTTAAGATGCCTCTGACCTTAAAAAGTTTAAACTTTTGATCTTTTTCTTCTAGCTTCTCTTGCAGTCTTCGTACTAAATACAGTACATGCTCCTTGTATGAAGCTATGATGAGAGGTTCTCTTTTTTGAATTTCTTCTACTAAGGCTACAGCATCTGTGCTAATTATAAGAAAAAAAAAAAGAAAACAACAATTAAAAAATCTCCAAACCTCTAGATTGCATCCTCTGGCAATAATTATGAATATAAACACAACAATATTATTTACTTGCAGAAAAACTGAAGTAAGCAATTAAAAGACATTCATTTATCTCATTCTGTAACAGAAAGATGGATAAATTTTCCTTAATTTCTGCACATCCTTCCTTCTCTTACTGAAGTTATTTAGTAAATATGACAGTAATACTCAGCTGAAATACAAGATTCTGTATTTAAAATAGTAGAAAAATGATTTGACTATGTTATTTTCTTTTCTCTGTGTGTTTTTTTGGTGAACAAGGACATAGCTGACTCAATTACATTTAAAACAATCGAATAGAGTTGTATATGAGTATGTTGTAAGACAGCAATGCTGTTATCTGAAACAATATCATACTTACTCAGGTCTAAGATTAAGGAGATCTATAGATCTGATCTTCAGCTCATCCCTTTGTACATATTCCAGAATAATTCCTTTTAAAAAAACAGTGATAAAAAGGTCTTAATGAGATGTACAGGATTTTATAAGATGCATTGGAGACAGTGATGCTTGCACTTTTATCACTCCACTGACTTCAGCAGCCTGAATTCCAGTTGTTGGAACTAGAAGGAGGCTAACTCTTCTTCCTGAGAATCAGCAGAGTGGTGAATAACTCTGAGGTGTTTATATAATAAAATACATTAAACATTATTATTATTTATGAGCCACTTTCTATTCTGGAAATCAACAAGCTCTTTGTTTACCCAACTTTTTTCTGTATGATTTCATCAGCTCTGTTTTCAGAGAAACTGTTCTGAAGATGTTTGCTGCAGTTTGGTGTGCTAAGAAGCCTGGAAAACAAGTTTTACAAAACCCACTTTATTTATTTCAGTATTCACAAAGGCCTGTGTGCAGTAACGTGTAGAAAACCATATCTCACTTTCCATTTCTAGGTATGCTCTGGCATCTTTGCACCTTCTAATGAACTGAAGCATTAAAATGTGTAACCGCATTGTTTTCTGTTTTGAAGCCAATGTTAAAGAGTTCTGCTGCTCCTTGGTTTTCTGCAGGAAAGGATAATTCAGATTAATTTTTCTGTCATTTTGCATTTTACCAAGTCAATAAGAAAATTATTTAATTTGAAAGAAAGTTCTGTTATCACAGTATACTTCTTGAGCTGACCAACTCCTCGTTTCACTTCTGAAAATTCATCAAGTCTCCTGACAGAGTTCATGAGAAACAATGAAGACAGTCCAGCAGCATAGCTTTTCCAAGCATGGTTCTGCTCAGATTAATGAAACAAAGAAATACAAATAAGAAATGTGGCAACATTTTGCTAAACTGAGATTTTGATAACGCATAAGCATTTTTTTGGTGTCAACTGCTTTTGGTTTTGACATTTTAAGCTACTTCCTGCAATAAAAATTAGGGTGCTTTGACTTCACAAGGATAAATTATTAATCACAGACCCTGTAAATACAGTTATTAATGGCAGTTTCTTCATAGAATCATAGAATGCTCTGGGGTGCAAGGGGCCTTTACAGGTCATCCAGTCCAACCCCCTGCAGTGTCAGCTATATCTTTAACTCCATCAGGTTGTTCAGAGAGCCATCCAACCTGACCTTGAATGTTTCCAGCTATGGGGCACCCATGAATTCTCTAGGCAACCTTTTCCAGTGTTTTACCACCTTCACTGTAAAATGTCTTCCTTATATCCAGTGTAAATCTCCCTGTTTTCAGCTTAAAACTGTTACCTCCCCCATCCTGTCCCTGCACTCCCTGATAAAGAGTCCCTCCCCAGCTTTCCTCTAGCCCCTTTAAGTACTGGAAGCTGCTCTAAGGTCTCCCTGCAGCCTTTTCTTCCCCAGGCTGAACAACCCCAGCTCTCTCAGCCTCTCCTTGTATGGGAGGTGCTCCAACCCTCTGTGCATCTCCATTGCCCCCTCTGAACCTGCTCCTTCCAGCAGGAAGTCTCTCAAACAGCCAAAACACCTGCGCTCAAATAATCCAGATGCAAATGCATCATCTCTACACTTATTGCTGCCCTGGCCGGTGATTGGGGTGAAGAAAAATCATTCTGTGAGCCACCCCTGCACCCCACACTGCCTGCTAAATGACAATCCCTTGCCCCAGCCCAGCATCCCCGCACCCCACTCCGCACCCGGTGGGTAATAGCGCAGGAGCAGCCTCTTCAGCTTCATCCTCCAGCCGGCTGGCATCAACTCGTTCCCATAGCAACGCCCAAACACCATCTACACGCATGCGCTTCCCCCGGGCGAGAAGGTCATCAGAGCAACGAGTCTTCCATATCTCTTCGAGTCCCACAACCAGCCTTTTGCCATCCATATGTGTGCAACCAACCATGGAGCTGGGGCAGAATTACGACACAGATGCGCAACGGATGCCTCGGTTGTGCATCCATGTCCTCCTCCTGCCCCAGCTGTGCAGCTGCACGGCTCAAACTATGTAATTCGTACAGTGCTGCATCTAATTTATGACGTGGAAGGAAAGTGTCAGATCTCTAAAGGCTGTAGTGCACTAAAAAATGATGGAATTTGGAGTCCCGAAGAGCCATAAGTAGCAGCACAACAAATACTCACTAAATAACTAAATAACACAGGCAATTTTTTTTTTTAAAGAAGTATTAAATCCTAATAGGTTTGATTTTTTTGAAGAGGAACTCAGGACAGATACAAGAGTATGAAAATGAAGTTTGTAGAATTATAGAATGCCAGGTTGGAAGGGACCTCTGCAATTATCTGGTCCAAACTTTTTTAGGTGATATATAGTTTACATGAGATGGCCCGGTACCCTGTCAAGCTGAGCCTTAAAAGTGTCCAGTGTAGAAGAATCGACCACTTTCCTGGGGAGATTATTCCAATGTTTAACTGTTCTCATGCTGAAAAATTTTCTTCTAGAATCCAGTTGAGATCTCCCTAGAAGCATTACCCATTACTCTTTGTCTTTTCCCTGTGACTCCTCATAAAAAGGGAGTCTTCACCCTCTTGGTAGGCAGATTTTATGCAATGGTACGTGGCAATAAGGTCTCAGCCTCCTCCTTTCAATACTGAACAAACTCAGTTCTCTCAGCCTTACTTTACATGGTAGGTTTCCCAGCCCTCTGGTCATCCTAGTGGCCCTTTTCTGTCCCCCCTCCCTNCCCCCACCTGTCTGCATCTTTTTTGTACAGTGGGAACCAAAAATGAATACAGTACTCTAGGTGCAGCCTGACAAGTGCTGAGGAGAGTGTTTCATCAAAGACAGAAGACAAACTAGATTTGAAAAGAGATAACCAAGGTGAAGTGATTAAAAGATAACGTATTAATAGAACTAAATAATAATAATAGAACTAAAAACTAAAAAGTCAGGCTTTTTTTTGCAGAAATTCCTGAAGAGCATCAACAGGGGGAAGCAGTGAACACATTTTCATTCAGTAAAACCCCTCAAAGCCCACATCGTTTACCCGTGTTCAACAGAAGACAGTCCCAGTCAGTGTGTAATTCTACGTGACTTTTCAAAAAACACCCACATGGCTCCCTACAGCTTCACTTTGAAGACAGTCCTTTGGTTTTTTGAAAGCCAGGAAATAAAATACAATAACTAATTCCAAATTTAGTCTGAGACATGACTGAGGGACAAAGTGGTCACTCTTTTTTTTCATTCCTATTTGTTCGCTTTAATCTTTTGTCTTATTTGTATGTGGGAAGTCTTGAGGTAGATAAGTATTTCTATTGAAAACAAATAATCCAAACAGATTTCCAACTGAATTGACTTACTTTGACCAACCCTATTAAAAAATAACTTTTTGAACAATCCTGATTTCTGGTGGTCTCCAGTTTAACAGCTTTTTGTACTGGTTTAGCATAATATGTACCCACCCAGATTATAATTGGTGAATATAAATATTTTTCTGTTCTTTTAACTTAAGTGATGTTACCAATGAACATGGCACGGACATTGCTTCCTCTGTTAACATCTTTGTTCTTCGTAAGCACACATTTGTGCAACCTTTCTGGTGCCCTCAGTATTACTTCTAACCAACTACAAGTGTTAAATTTTAGTTTTTTAGGCAAATTTAATGGCTTTATAGATCTTTACAGCATAAGTAAGTATCTGAAGTGCTACTGTAACAGATAGCAAGCATTTTCCAATTCTGTACTTCAGGGTTGAATCAATTGAATCAACTACTGCAGTTCTCTAGAATAATCATTTTTTCCACATTTTGTATATCATATGCAAAAAGCAGGGGTGGGTGTGTGTGTGTGTGTGTGTGTGTGTGTGTGTTTTCTTTTCATGAGATACAGAAAGGGCAAATGCAACCCAGTCTCAACAGAGGAGAGGGAAGTGGAGAGGCTGCAGAGCTCCATGACATCAGTACCCTGTGGTTCATACATTCCCTCATCATTTTCTTGTTGTAAATCTCCAACTAAACATGCACCCCTCACAGATTAAGAGGCAATGACTACACTGGCAGATAATAAGTCAAATCAGGCCTTGACTAGCGTCTTTTCCCAGGACATGCCTGTCTGCAAAATAAATATATAGTAGCTAACAGCATGTCTTTCTGCAAAACACAACCAGAGCAAAACACAGATAGTGTTATGTGAGGAGACTTCAGGCAGCAAAAGCAAAAACTGTAGTGAAGGAGTGAAAAGAAGGACTTAAACACAGCTATTTACTTGATGACCAGACAAGCAGGGACTCTGATGATGCAGCAGATTGAGCTGAAGTCCATACCACTGTTAAGCAGAAATGCAACTCTTTTTTAAGTTAGGGGGAATGGATGAATAATGTGTATTTTTAGAAGGAAAATTTTCAGACTCCTGGGGCAAAATTGTTGCCCTGATATTTTTTAGCATCCAAAGAGTGCACACAGCCTCCAAGGGATGAAAGTCCAGCTTCAAAGAATCTGCATACACACCATAAAGAGTTCAAAAACATCTATCATGGAAAGAAAAATTAAATGCTGAGATACAGCCAGGATCTCCAGCATTTTCTTATCTCTGGATGAGATGATCATCTTTTATGCACAGAGATCAAATGTATTGATGCTATTAGCTTGGAAAGAGAACTTAGACATCAATGTTCCCTGTGCTTTTTTTGCTTATGTCAGCAGTGTGCAGGAGCATCAGAAAGTTAAGACACACTAAAACACACTATCAGTCAATAATCAAATGCTTTTGAAAAGCTGCAATATACACATATCTAGAGTGCTGGAGATAACTGTGTTGGACAGTTTGAAGCAAAATTAATGTGGTTTCAATGAAGTGTTTCTTTTTGAGAATTCTGAGTTCTTCCTGCCAGTGTAGGCCTGAAAATCTCTCTTTTCTTGAGCCAAAGTACCATCCTAAGAAGAATAACAAGAAAGTGTTTCTGACTCACACGCATTCTTGCTTGCAGAGAAGAGTGGGTTTTAGGCTTCCTGGTTTAAAGTTGTATCATGACCCACTTGGTCTGAAGTAGGTCGGTCTGTGGTGTGCTGAACTAAGTCAGAAAGGCCACCCTAAGAGTAGTTTGAGTTAAGGGAAAGATGTAGAAAGCCACTTCCTATTTCTGTTATGTTAGCAATGGGTGCAGTGAATTTTTACTGAGGGGAGGTTTTGCATGCTGTCCTTTCTCATGTGTTGTCCTTATAATTGTCTCGTCAGTCAGATACAGAAGGACTGTGTTATGATATTTCCTTTTTTCAGTTTGATTAATTAAATGGGTTTAGGTCATGTTTTTTCCCAAGGTGTTTTTATTCTGCTATAGATAATCTTCCTCTTGCCTGAACAGCCACAACTATACACGCATGCGTCTCTGCATTGTTACAGATCCTTCTCACTTCTGCTCTAAACATGACACTACAGCCATGAGAAATGTTAAAACTATATTGCTTCTATAAGAACGTAGTCTTCCAGGACTTTACTGTTTGCTAGCTAAGAGCTATTCTGGGAGAAAGAGCTGTTATGGGACAGACAAAATGTTCTCTTTCCCAAAAATTGTTTTTCATCTTTGCATGACTGTTTTTATCAATTTAAATTTATCTTGAATAAAAAAAAATAAATTACTAGTTGTTCTTTGCCTCCAATATGTGTCATCTTCAAGTTTCTGTTCACATGAATAGATTCCTGTGTTATTTACTACAGTGAGATAATAACAAGTACCAGAAAGGAACAGTAATTCTCCTCTTTGCTCTTTTCGTAAATATGCCATTTCTTCACACTGCTTATATAACCCATGCAGACAGACAAATTCCATATATTCTTACTTATTTAAGTCAAATCTTCACTTAGCTGAAAAAAAGTTTTCCAATGCTGTCTACTTTTGAAGGAAAACCTTTCCTCTTAATCTTGCTAAGTTGATGGGGAGCCCAAACAACAGAGAAAAAAAATCAAAGTGGAAAAAAAACCCCAATAAAATATATTTATCTTACTCTCTCTGAGAAGAACACAGGAAGGCCTTTAATCTTTCTTTCCATGGTTAAGACTGGGGTGGGCTGAAGACCTTTTCTTTAAGCAGAGCTGTGTCATCTAGTCCAGATAGTAAAGCTGACAGTATCAGTTAATTATGCAAGTATTTTGCAGTCACGTTGTCTGATCTGCCAGGCAAAAGCCAGTTACCTTGTTGCACCTAGTGAGACAAAAAGGAGAAGCACTTCTCCTGTACACACTTAACACACAATTAAGTCAAACCTCTTTGAGTCAAGAGGAAGAAATAAAAGTTCCTACAAATAACAGAATTTGTATTAGATCTACAATAGAATTGAAAAAGATAAGTAGTAAAGCCACTTTGTTTCATTAAAGCTTCATTAGAATGGAAGCATGTTCATCTCCTCACTTGTTTCAATTAAAAGTCAAAATAACTAATTTGGGCTTTTACACTTAACTTTTATGATACCAAGATTGATTAAGCATTTCACACAAGCCATCATATCTTCTTCATATCTGTATGCCTTCACTAAGTGTGGTAGTCCCATTACATTGTTGCTGTATTTCTTGTTTTCTAAGTTTACCATCATTTTGATGTACATCACATGGATGGGCAAACCAAGATATATCACCCATTCCTTGTAGTTAACATTAATACAGCACTATCCACTTTCAAATTTGTAAGGCATTTTTGCCTATTCTCATACGGATTTGGAGGATGTTAAAGAAAGCAACTCTGAGATTTGCATTATCTCAGGTACCTTTGAGATTTGCATTGTCTCTGAAAGACATTTTAGGCCATCTATTCCTAGTCATAACAATTTGAAGCATTCAACCGTCCATTGGAACACAAAATTGTATTTTTCAACCAGCTCTAGTAAATGTACATTTGAAATAAGAAATCACTTTAGTAAGGCATAAAGTTTAAATAGTATTACATGAAAACTTCTACATGAGCCTTTCGGTTTGTATTCCTTAAGTACAGCTACATAATAATGCTTTTTTTTATATGTGCGATACTGCCACATATGAATGAACCCACTGACCACTCTACAGGTCTGATTTATCTGCCACATTAAACCAGTCATTCCCAAGTTCCCAGTTGCCTACTTTGTAAGTTTTTTGTGTTCTCAACTAGCTTTGTACCTGACCAGTGATGCTGCAAGGATATTAAACTAGCCTTTTAATCTTGACACTGTGACTGACAGTGTCACTGTAAATTGTACCGCTTACTTGAACTCGTACCCACTGACATAACTCTGTTTAGATGACTCAACCAGTCAGTGCATAGTGCTTTGCTATGCCCCCAAACCAGGTGTGAGTTGTAGCTTCTTATCAATTTCTACTTTTTCTCTTCCCTTGGTATATAATGATGTATTGTTACTTCAATATTTGTTATATAAATTCTTGGTACAGAGTATACCCCCTTGCAAGCCATGTTCCTTCAAGAACAATCTATGTTTTGATTAAATTTTATCACTGAAATTTACTATCTGAAATCTGTATGGCCGTGTTGGTAGATAAAATCCCTCAAGTATAGGAGACATATTGTAAGTGTATCCAGCACAATTCTATATAGAGACACTATGTAAGGCATATTTTAATTTCAAGGGCTCTCATCCCAGACCATCAATTGTCTCCTTGATAAAAAAAATTAGTAGAGTTTTCAATTTAAACTTAGGGGATAGCAAAGTTTCAGAAACACGCAAATGTAGATAAGGATGCATACAAATACATTTTTTACTTTCTTATAGGGGTATAACAGAAGTCATATAAGCAAAACTATAGAAATATCATGATAAATTAAATAATAACAATTAACAATAGTATTTTAGATTCTGCTTTTCCTGCAACATATTTGCTTTTTAAGCATATGGTATTCCAAATTTTGTCTAATTTTACATTAAATATGTATTTTGAAGATTGCGTAGCCTTTGACTAATGCTATAAATTCAAGGTGGCTAAAAGACTACTGAACAAACATCTGGGTTTACTTATGCTAGTAGCTACATAAGCAATACATAATGCTTAATATATAATAGCAGTCACAGCACCATATCTGTTGTAAATCATATTGAAATATTCTAATGCCTGCAACTGTTGGAGAGCTTTGTCTGGAAGCTATCTGCAACTGATAATGAAGGAGGAAAAAACACAACAATTTACAAATCTCTAATAGAGTTAGGACTCCCAGAACACAGCAACCACAAGATCACAAGAACATAGATCATTGTTTTCCATTTATGTACAGTCATAAAATCTATAATCAGTCAGTAAACTTGGCATACATAATGCACTAATTTCAGTCTGAAGACTAAAAACTTCTTTTATTATTCATATTTTGGCAAAGGATGTTGCCTGTAGACTGGTGTTTGGAATAAGATTGTCAGTGTGTACTACAGCCCAGCTCAGCATACAGGCAGCTGTATTATTTTGATGTTTATCCAGCTAGGTGCATGCCATTAAAATCAAGTGACAGTGTCATAAACCTACAGTTTTTCTTGATTCACTAATTCCTCAATTTACTTCTCAACAAAATTAGAGGTGGACAATATATTAAAGTTCATCAGGAGTGAAGTTACTACACGTGGACTTGCTGGTACTTGTAACTGAAAATAACTGACCCCTTACCAACACTCCTATGGAACACCTAGAAGTGCTCTTGTCACTAAGCTTGGTTTTCAGATATTCTTGAAAACATGCATACCACAGGTTAAAAAAGGACTTCACCCATTTGTCTCTTGGATTTGCACATGTTTTACAGTCCTGTGTTGAGTGGAAGGCGGAAAAAAACAAGAGACAGGACAAAAAATGTGTTCAACTGGTTAAGAGGAGCTGCCATCAACTGAACAGTAACTCAGCAAATAACTTGCTCGTACTTGCTCAGCAGGTGAGATATGGTAGTTTTTATACTATAACAATGAAATTAAATCGGCAGAAGGTTTGCTATTCCTTACAAAAGTAACTGTTCCAGCAATGCTGTTATTTTTATTATGAACAACTTTCCTACCTTTCATTAACAGCTCCTGATTTGTAAACACAGTATGCAGTGACAGATAAAAATGCATACTAACAGCCATTCCTCATTGTATACATTATATAGATTATTACATAGGATGATACACAGTTATGAGATAGTATTTAAACACATTTTCTTGCTAGCCAAGAACATATCTAAATCCAGAATTGGATCTGATCTAGATCCATGCATCAGTCAATACTAATCAATATTGGTAATGCTACTGAAATTCTTTAAGCTGATAACTTACACAATATATTTATTTTCACAGATGTCCACTAATAGCTGCTCCATGTAACTGATTCAAATGAGACACTTTTCTCTGGGTAAGAAAGGCAGCAATCATAGGTGATTTGTGCTGGAGCGGGAGGAAGAAATATTAGGAAATGACCTAATCTAATTATGATTCCATATATGAAGAGAAAGTTTTCTGACAAAGACCCCAAGATAATTAAATGCCTGACCGGAAAGGCATAAGATTGCTTCAGGAAAAAGAAAAAAGGATCTAAAAAAGAAGGAAAAATAGAAATAAAACAAACCACAACAGTACAAAATAAAACATAGACAAAGAGCATATATATAAACAGTGTATAATAATACTCCAACAGGCACAGGGATCACTGAGAACAGGTCTCAATACAGCAAGAACAGGAGACTTTGGAACTGAAGTATGAAATTGACCTGAGACTTTGAAAGGAAAACTGACACCTATTATCCCAATGATATCTGAGCTCTGATAAAATGCTTCCTTGGCATTTTGCAAGAGAAAAAAAAAAACAAACAAGAACTATATAACAAGAAGGAAAGAGTCACTAAATGACCATACAACCATCTGTAAGAGTTGGTCAAAGGATCGGTTTCTGCCTTAACAATTTCTCATTTTAAACCTCAGAACTTGACTGTAGAAATACAAAATGCAGGCCTTAGGAAAATGGCTAGAGCTGGTACGGAACGAATGCTTTGTACCTCACTACCTGTACCTACCTCCTTATCTCAAAAGTGTTTTGTACCTGTCTTCAAGCCTCCCTGCTCCCTACCATTGTGAAAGATCCATGAAGCAAGGAGGAAAAGACAGGAAGATTAATGATGGGACTTACCACAGACCCATAGCCAAAATAGCATGAGCACAAGGTGATGATGACTACTGGCCTTCATCGGGAGACCCCAGGTGGACCACCACCGCCAGAAGGAGTGCATGCACAAGGGGAAGACATGCAGATCCTCCTCTCTTGGCATTTGTGGCATGCTAGGTGGAGATTGGCACATCTCCACAGTCAAAGACAGGTCACAGGTGTATTGACTAGCATAAAAGACAGCTCTGGAACAGCTGAATGGGGAAAAAGGAAGACCAAGACAGAAGAAGACGACCCCCCCCACCGTGGGATCACCTCCAACGAAGACTGAAACAGCGGAATGCCTTCTAGACCGTGACTCCCAGAGACACCAGACATCTGTGGACCTGCAGTGGTAGCTATAAACCCCTTTTCCTTCCCTCTTCTCCCCATCTCTTTCCTTGTTTTCTGTCTTACTATCGTAAGTTGCTTTATGAGTACAATTAATAAAGCACCAGTTTATATTGAAATTTAACTCTCATGACTTGTTGAATTACTGCCTTTTTCCTGTTGCACTCTGAAATCATAAATGAAACAAGCCATCACACGACCACTTATGAGTGGACCGTGACACCATCTAACACTGCACATCAAATTATTCAACAAAAATACACATGCTGAATTAGGAGCTGTGGGCCAAAGATATAGAGGGGTTAAAAAAACCCTTACCCATACAAACACAGAACAGCCCCACCAAAGTAATCAGGATTAAGATTTTCCTAGAAATGGTCGTAATTTTCAGAGCTGTCAGAATTTTTATCTTGGCCACTTAAGGTTACTTACAAAAATGGGCCTCAAATCTGATGATTTTGGAGAGGTAGCACCCACTTATAAAGCATGCTTGTATCCTCAGGAATGTGTGGAGAGACATGCTATTTTTACATGGATTTCCTCCCAGTAATAAAAAAACCTTATCAATCTATCCTATCAAGCGTAGAAACCAATTTTCAACACATTTTTTTTTCCTCCAATGAGGTTGGTAATAAAAAAAAAGTCAACTACAACAAGAGGAACTAAAAAAAAAAAAACTACCCACAAGTCATAGTTCTGTGGATGAAGGGCCTGGGGTTTGTGGCAATAGAGTCATGACTAACAAGAGGAAGGATGAATTGCAGAAGCAATACAAAATTTTTAACTGTAAGAAGAGCCACCCACAGAGTTTCACATGTAGATCTTCACTTTCTTACTTTACTCCCTTGTTTTGAATTTGATATCTTGGACTCTAGGCTTTTATACACCAAGTTCATACATAGATCTGGTTCCCAACATTTCCACAAATGCCTACTTCTTCCCAGAGTAGGCTCAGGGAACCTCACCTTCTGATGCTGTTACACAAATCCATTTACTGTGTTCATACCAATTTTGGTGCTGATTTAGCCTGTAAGCTCTTTGAGCCCAAACAGAAACACACACCAGAGCTGACAGGTATGAGGCATAGCTCTAAGATTTAGCCCAGAAGTTATGGGAATCCCCACTGGGTGGCTACTGCTCCCTGAGAGGCTATTATCTTCTTTCATCCTTAGTGTCAGGGTCATGGAATCCACCTGCTGGAAATAAGGGCCAATTAACCTTTTCCTTTAGAGCCTTACACACAGAATTTCCAGGGCTTGGATCTGAAGATTGCTTTGGGGTACAAATGTTTCAGGCAGGACAGGAAGGGTCAGAGAGGAGGCAGGGTAGTGTTCTGTGCTAGAGAGTGCTTTGACACCCTTG